>JAKEKT010000043.1:0-283628 GCA_021495925.1 Diplodia intermedia | reverse complement strand
AGAGGCTACAGCCCCATGCTGGGGCTGTTGGGGGCGGATGCGGATGCGGGTATGGTGTCGAGAAGTCGGTGGTGTGGGGAACTGGATGGGCGGGACTGAGCGGGGACAAGACGCAATATGCTACGCGCTGGGCAATGTCGCCGTTCTGTCCGCGCAACGACATGGTAGCCACGTGGAGAAGGACCAGCTGGTGGGGATGTTAAGCAATCGTCTCGATTGTGTGGTATCTCTCTGCTCTGAAATACGATATCTAAAGCGTCTAGATCTAATTCGTCTGTTCTCCAACGGGAGGAAAACTCACCGCTAAACATGACAACATCTGCTCCCCACACTGAGAGCCAGTGACGTCATTTCTGAACGCTCACTGATGCCATCCTTTACAAGCGAAACAGAGGGCTCCGCGCGCTCTTCGTGGTGGCGTTGAAAGCCTCACGAACGCACAACAGCTCAATGCTGTCTACGGCACGACTAGTCGGCGTTGCGACGCGGGTCTTTTCCAAGGACATTCCCGGCCAAGACAGCCGTGACCCCTGAACCCTGGCGGCGTTTCGAGATCCCTACTCTTTACTCCACGTCTCTCCCAACCCTCTCTCTCTCTCATGTCCTCGTCACCCACTCCGGCACGACCCTCCGGGCGAACTTCATGAACTTGAAGAAACCAACGGCGTATTCGACATTCCCATACGGATCCGTGACGCGTTCGGGGAAAGCGATGCCGGCGCCGAAGAGGCCCGGCACGAACTCCTTCTCATCCCCGCCCGCAGGCTGCTCCCCCGACGCCGTCGACGACATGCTCGTCGCCGCGCTGCCGGCAGGGACGCTCCGGACGAAGCGGCCGGTCAGGTTGTCGTAGATGACGTCCAACGGCTCGGCGGGGGCGCCGCCGCCCTCGGTGACGGCCAGGTGGGGGAGGGGGTCGCGCTTGTAGCCGACGGCCTGGACGACGTGCGAGCAGCCGGGCAGCTCGCGCCTGTACGCGGCGTCGTCGTCGCCGGGCGCGGTCCACACCTGCGTGACGTATTGGCTGACGGGGGACTGGGCGAACGCGGCGTCCTCGAGGTTGGCGCGGGCCCACTGGGCGGCCTCGCCCTTCAGGCCCGTGTTGTCGCGCAGGATCCAGCCGTCCATGTACTCGGCGTAGCGCAGCTTGTTGCGGGTGAACCACTTGACGCGCAGGTTGGGGTGCGAGCTGCTCGCGAGGTTGTACAGGTTGCGCAGCACCAGGATGGCCGAGTGCGAGGCGCCGACGACGGCCACGGTGGCGGGGGCCTCCGGGTCGAAGGTTTTGGCCAGGATGGTCGGCGTCAGGGCCGTGTCGAGGTGCAGCGAGCGCAGGCGCAGGTCCTGCAGCTGGTCGAAGATGGGCAGCGGCTGGGTGACGGGGCTGCTGCCGGTGCAGAGCACGACGTTGGGGGTGACGACGGGGGCGGCGTCGTCGAGCGAGACGGTCCAGTGCTTGGTTTGCTGTCGTGTGTTAGCTACGCGTGGCGGGGCGGGCGTGGGCGCGCACCTTGTCGAAGACGGCCTGGGTGACCTTGCCCATCTGCGGCTGCACATGGTCGTGGCGGGTCAGGCCGTCGGTGAGCATCAGGCACAGGTCGGCGGCCTTGCTGAGCTCGCAGCCCGTGTCCTGGGGCAGCTCGCGGAGAGCGGTGGCGGCATTGGGCTGGGGCGTCTTCTCGACGATCTGGCGCAGCGGGGTGGTGGCTTCGGCCCACGCGAGGAACAGCTTGACGGCCGTGTTGCTGGGAGTGTCAGTGGTACTCGAGCTGGGGTAGCAGGACAGGACTGGGACGGGGCAGGAACTACCTGGGGACCTCTCTGTAGCGGGCGTTGACACGGCCGGCGCGGAAGTGCGGGTCGACCCAGAGCAGGCGCTGGGCGGGCAGCTTGTCCTGCTGCTCGAGCAGATTGCCGAGCACCGTGATGCCGGCAGGGCCGCCGCCCACAACCACGGCGGCGCAATTTCTCTGACTGGATGAGGACGAGTAGTACATGGTGCTATTGCGGCAGGCAATGGCGAAATAGGCTCTGCCGGGCGCGCGCCGCAGCGCCTTATGAAGGAGCAGGTCGGCGACGGCCATGGCTGCAACCTCGGTGCCAGGGGGCGTTATCTTGGGCGTGAGACAGTGCAGAGGATGCGCGCACAGGAGCTGCGGCAGAGACGCGCGTGAGGAGAAAGTTGTGATTTCCCCGAGCTGTTGCGTGCTACCTCAGAGCTAGCCCTGCCCGCGCCGCCCGCTGGTCCCTGCGCTCCCATTCGCTGTGTTCCCCGTCGTCAACATGCCCGATAAGAGCACCAGCTGCACCTCAGCATTCAGTCTGCCGACCTGTGGGACGCCCTGTTTCCCCATGCGACGATGCTCAGGGCCATTTCGAAACACCCTGTCTACGTACGCCTGCCCGACCGGTCAATCCAAGTCCATGAGTCCACAGTCCAGCCCACCCAGCACCGGCACCTCTCTCCACGAACGCCTCATGCTGATGTTCAATGCTCCAATGGCAATCCGAGGCGTCATGATGTCCACGCGTTGGCCTACATGTGACGGCTTCGACTATCTCCCAGCTTGTCTCAACCCCGCCGCACGCTACCTTCCTTGCGTCACCTCTCGTGAAGCTTCCTGCAGCATATCACCTGCTCTGATACGGGCCCGTCTCTCCTTGGATGCTCCTTAGATTGCCTATCCCTGCATGAGACGTCCATTCCTCCAGGGCCGGATCGCCGACCAGCCGGGGACCAGCCCTCGTCGGCGACCACATGGCCAACCACCACCATTTCATTACGATAGTCGTCCCCGCCTCCCGCGTCCCCGCTGCCGTCCATGCGTCCCAGGTACCTGTGCATCCAGCGTCTCAGCTGACGTTGACCATCAGAGCTTCACTGCGTTAGGCCGCCGATACCCGTCCCGTCCCCCTTCTCATGTGGCCGACAAGTCAGGGGAACATCAGCATCTCCTTCTAAAGCCGGTGCCTGGACCACACGTGCGCTTCCGTTGGCTGCGATCCGTCTCGACTTTGCGGGGTTTCTGATGTAAGTGTACCTTAGCGTCTGGGGGGTCGACGCCTTTCACCGCCAGGATCCCACTCCTCGGGGATCGCTGCCACGCAACCATGAGGGGGCGGCAATTTATCTCGCTAGTCTCCGCTGAATCTCAACGTCGTCGGCCCTCTCCGACGGCTGGACTCGCTTTAATCGACATGCCACTGCACGTCCACTTTTCCCTACTACTCGATTGACTTGACTCTCCTCCTTTTCACTCCACTCTTCCATTGACCTCCTTCCCTCTATATTCATGTCTCCTTGGCCATCGTCGATATGGGTTCTCTTCTCCGCACTCTTACCTCATCTCCCCTCCAAAACTCGGACGTAATGCCAGCCGACTGAACTCGCTTTTCGACACCTTCCTCATGCTCAATCAGTCCACAATCTGCGGACAAAATTTAGCAGCTTCGAGTCTCAAGCAACCCCTCAGGCATCATGCCATTGCACGGATTCCACAGCAAGGCTTCACCATCTGTTGTTGAAAAACAACATTTACCCTTCTCAACTCTGCTTCAAAAGCATATGAGCTCTTCAGCTCCTAGTTGAAGCACATGTCCAGACGTAGGTGTGGATTCAGGTCCTACACAAGAGCATGCAGACGCCGGCTTCAACTACCCACGTAAAGTTGGGCCCAAGACTTTTCTTTTGTGGCCTGTAGGTGTTTCTTTCAAGTTCCGTTGACACGAAGGCGCCGATTGTGCCACCGAAATGGCCTCGGACCCTTGAACTGGACCGCAAAGTAGTGGTTGTGGTCCGTGTCCCGCGGAAGACATCATATCATGTGCTCCTACATAAAAAGTTGAAGCAAACATCTGGAGATGTAAACCTTTCGAGAGGTTACACAAAGGCACATAGGCCTAGACTTCAACTACCAACGTAAGTAAGGTGCAGGCAGCTTGGCTGTTAAGCAGATCAATCCGATTTTCAGCTGTTGGTCGCGGGATGTTCCGTTCGAACATTATCCGGAAGCAATTTGACATTGTTTCAAAAGCAGCATCAGGGAAATGCCGATTCCAACACCCAATACACGCTGGTTCCCATTTTGCACACGATACGTGTCTTGGAAATGATTGATCTGGCCAGGGACCTCTTCGCTTGGGGCCTGGTATGCAAGAACACGTCTTGGCTTCAAGTCAACGGAGTGGATGTATGAGTCCGTCTTCATGGCAAAACAAAGTCTCTCTTGGCCCTCACTTGACCGGCGAATATAGACCCATAGCATTTCGGTTGACCCTGGATCCCAGAACGGCTGTAACTTCTTACGAACGTGAGGACGACTCGAGAAGTTGTAGATCAAAAAACTTCCCATGCCGCATCCCGCAACACCAACCCCTTTATTCTACCCCTGCTCGAAGACCAACAGCCTCGGGAAGGAGTTGGGGCTGGCTTTAAGAGGACAAACGACAGGTTCACAAAGCTTGAAAAATTGGACGAACGACAGCTTCACGAAACTTTAAAAACGCCTCGACTGTATCGAGCGATGCTTCAACATACGACCCTCTGATTCATAAGTTTACAATATTTTAAAAGTGTCCAACGCCGTGGGCTGTACTAATAGCCTCCCACTTTCCCGCCACAAGGCCCCAAAAACGCCAACCAGCCATGCCACTCAACACCTACAACATCCCATCCCACCCCATCCATCGCTCCACCACAAAATCCCTCTCCCACACCAAAAAAAAAAAAAAAAAAGACCAAGCCCAAGCCCAACACCCCACCTCACCGCCTCCCCCCAAACGCCCCCTCCCCATCCGCCCTCACGGGCGACGGATGCCCAAACGCCAACCCCAACCCCTCCAAATCCCTTTCATCATCGCGACCGGGATGCCTCCTCAAATGCTCGCGATCGAAGTCGTCCAGCTCCAACTGCTCGACGCCTACGCCGCCGCCGCCGCCGCCCGCGTCGTCCGAGGTGACGGTGACGTGGCTCTCCTTCAGGATGTACTTCTGGCTGCTCTCGCCATCATCCGACAGCTCCTCCCAATTGCGCTTGCCCGCCTCGCACGCAGTCTGGAACCTCTCCCCGCCGCCACCTACCCCGCCACCTTTCCCCCCCGCGCCGCCGCCGCCGGCGACGCTGTTCGCGGACATGCGGAAATTGTCGAGCCGTCGAGAGCGGGTGTGTCTGGACGTGGACGCGGTGGCGGTGGCGGTTCTCGTGGCGTCCTTGCTGGGCCCGCTGTTGGAGAGGGACGACCCGAAGCAGATGAAGGGGAGGTAGCGGAGCAGTGGGCGCAGCGCGGGGAGCGAGCCGGCGATCAGGCCGATGCCGGATTCGATTATCGACCAGACGGCGATGTTGGCGAGGCCGTAGAGGTAGTCGTCCGGGCTGTTGTAGTTGAGGAGGTAGCGGAGGCGGACGAGGGTGGCGGTGGAGGCGCTGCGGGTTGGGGGGTTTGGTTAGCTGGGTCGATGTGGGAGGCGTTGCTGGTTGGAGGGAAGGGTGGGGGGGGTGGCGTGGTGGCCTCGCTGGTGTGGATGTGGGATGGTTCCGGCGCGTCGGGAGGGGGGGGGAGAGGGAGGGAAACTTACACGACACCCAAGGCCAGGATGACGACGACGGACGCCTTGATGCGGAAGCGCAGCTGGACGTTCCACAGGATGAAGGCGGGGAGGATGGCGCACGACCAGTCGGTGACGATGGAGCAGGCGGAGAGGAAGTAGGACGAGCCGGTGATGACCCTGGTGTCGATGCACGAGCCGATGCTCTTGTCCCAGGTCGCGGCGATGGGCTGGCATTGGGCCAGCACGGTGATGATGGTGGTGATGGCGCCGATGGAACTCAAGAGTATGATGCCCCAGAGCGAGTAGCGGTATTTGCGCTGCTGGGTGATGCGCAAGAGGGCGATGCAAATGGCAGACTTGATGGGCACCGTCGAGGCAATGTACCAGATCTGGAAGAACATGAACCACTGCGAGGTGTTGTGGTCAGCATGCACCTCTCGTGCGGAAAGATGGGGTCGACCATACCTTGCGGCCCTCCTTGTCTTGGTAACTATTGATGCGATGCTTGTGCGCGCCAACGCCGTTGTAGGCTGCTGTGATGGTGGCCTGGCAAGCCAGTGTGTATAGGATCTGTCAACGGTCAGTGAGAGCAAAGAGACGCTTGCGGGCTCCGGGAAACACTGACAAGCCCCGACACCATCATCCAGTCATCCAGACCAAACGCTTTCATGCCCTTCCGCACAATCACTCGAGCAACGACGACGACCCATGACAAGGTAAGCAGAACAATGGACACAAACTCGAGCACAAGCCCCGGACCCGTAGGAGTGAGTGCCATTGGTTAGACGCAAAGAAAGAATGAAAAAAGTTCAACAAGGTCCGGGGCAACAGCATTGATCAGGCGGGCCGGGGCCGCAGGATATGTATCTGCAGCGAGAGCAGCCAGCAAAAGAGGGGCAAGCATGGTGAGCCGCGGCCAGCGTCTCACGCAATTCGGCCACGCCAGGCGGCCACGCCAGGCCGGTCAAGCGGATACGGGTTCTACTTACTAGCAAGCCATGTTTTCGCAAGCCGTGCACCTTGTCCCCGTCATCCAAGCCACGATCCCTATCAGGCCCTGCCAGGGTAAGCCTACTGATGAAGCCCGGGCGAAACAGCTGGGATCAGCCGAGGGTCATTCATTTGGTTCACCACGACTCATCCACGTGGCGTAGCTGCGGCAGCGGCACTTGCTTGTGTTCCTGCGTTAGAACGGGCGCTAGGTTTTAGTCCAAAGCATGCGCAACGGTCATAGCATGTCCCCACAAATCAGGAAATAGACCTTCAGCAGTGCCTGGTTAGCAACATATTGTCGACACAGGTCCTTTCTGGATCATAGACCTGCACGCGGGAAGAATCAAACGGTAGAGGCGGCGGGGAGCCAGGCAGGTGGCGTGTGTAGAAAACGTGTCTGGGCCCAGAAAGCCAGCCAGCAAGCCACAAGCAGAGACGCACTACTACGCACGCAGGCTGTTGCGCCGGACGCCACTCCGGTAGGGCGCGCATCACCACGGTCCCCGCTGACGATCTTCCCTGCGCCCAGAGCGGCTGATCCTGCAGCGGAGCCGCATCTTGCTTTTGCCGGCTTGACCCGACGCAAGCGATAACCGCACGGCTGCAAGATTGGGTTCAGGCAGATCGAATTTCTGGCTTGAAGATGTCGAGGAATAGGAGTTGAAAAGGAGCGACGCGGGAATGCGCGAGTAAGCCAATGGCAAATGCGATGCTGATGTATGCTTGCCTCACTCCTTCCAACACGAGATGCTCTCCCTTGGCTGCCTGAACTACGCTCTGCCTGGCAGCCACATCGTACGAGCTGAGGCGTTTCAATCTAGAAGGCTTGCAGACTCCTCGGTCGGAGGCACTCCAGCCAATCCGCAGGCATCCACATATCCGGCGTGGGGCCTGAACCGGCTAGGCCAGGTCCTTGGAGCGGTATGCTTGTTGGTCCGGATTGATGTGCGACAGGGCCGAGCTGATCAATGATCTGGATCTGAATGCGGATAGGGATGCGGGAGAGATTAGGTAGGCTCCACTCCTCGCCACGTTCACCACCAGCTCGCAAAGCTTAACCAGAATCTGCATATCCTGGTCTTCGACCCTGAAAACCGGTGCCTCGGCAGAAGCGTAGCAGGATGCTTGTGGTAGAGGCAGGCTGCCGAGTCAAAACTGGGCAGTTGGTAGTGCGAGTTCCAGGCTCTTAAGATTTGCGGAATCGCGCTGACTCGCACTAGTGTCGCCCAGTGCGCCTGAAAAGACAACGAACGGGAGATCTCAGCAATCCGGGTCCATCATTGCCAGTCTGATCTGCTCTCCACGACACTTCCCCAGAGCGCCATCAGAAAGCATCGCCCTCGCTTAACTTCCCGTTTCCTTGCGCTCCCTCTCATTTGCAGATCCGTCTCTGCCCTCTCACACCCGCGATTTCTCCGACATGGGCCGACCCACATCCCTGAAAACTCTTCCCTCACGCAGCCCACAGCGTCTCAGCGCAAAACAGAACCATGCAAATGCCAAAAAGCCAGCCCAGTTGGCAAAAGGAAAGCTCCCCCGGACAGGCTTGAACTGTCAACCTCCTGATTGCACCGATTTCGAGTACCTGGACGGCTTCGAGACCATATAACAGTCAGACGCGCTAGCCAATTGCGCCACGGAGGAGTTGTTGTAACCCCTTGAGTCCAGCTGAGTAGTTGGAGTGGCTGTTGGTGGAATTCGAAAATGTTTGATACCAATATAAAGTATAAAATCCGTCTCGTTCCCCGCATGCGGCCATGGCACAAGGCGTGGTGTTGAAACGCCTAGGGCAAAATTGAAGTGCTGCACTCCAGCTTTGACTCTCGTCTCCTGCTGGTGGATTCGACGAAGCTACAAAGCTGTTCTGCATGGTATCGTTGATCAAGTGTAGGACGGCGAGCCCTGGGTTGTTGCCTCACCGGCGCTTCTCATCTCGGTTGACCTCGTTAGCTGAAGTCAATCTCACATTACTCGGTCGCCGTTGTTTCAAGGTCCTGTCTGCGAAACCAGCGTGGATGGAGCGCTTCGTGAGGCATTCACCTTGTGACTTGGCTGTATTCAGTGGCTCTTACTATTTCGCAAGGGAAGGTTTCTCCTTTCCTGTCGCACTATTTGCGTCGGATTCAGTTCTCACTGCTAGCCTAACGCATGTTGAAACAATAAACCAGAGGTTCTCCTTCAATCTCCTCAAATTGTAAGGCACCGTTGGGTGGCCGGAAGTGAAACTAGGCGGGGTATCACATATTGCTAAAACATTCGCATTCGGAGCTCCAGCATTCGCATTCAGAGCCCCAGCATTCGCATTCTCAGGTAGCCCAGGATCCAAAAACGCCTATCCACCAGACCTTGCTGCTCTTGTAATAGCTGCTGAAGTAGCCGGCAGTTCCCCTGTCTACGTGTCAGCGAATACCACGACCAACCGATTGGTGGAGGCGGATGCATACCCTCTACCGTAGAACTGTTGATCGCGCTCTTTCTCCCACTTCTTCCATCTTTCCTTGTCGGAGAGGGATGCATCCATCCACGCAGGTTTCGGCGCCCATTTCGATTTCTCTTCTGCCTTTGTTTCCGACTGGCTTGAAGAGAAGATGGATTTCATTCTGGGTTTCGACGTGGATTCGGGCGTTGAAGAAGATCCGTTGCTAGAGTCGGACATATTTCTGAGCTGTGAGGGCTGTAAACAACACTCGCGAATAATTCGCGTGGACTATATAACCAAGCAGGATCCGAAAGGATGTGGCTGATATGCTGCGCCTTTACGCTAAACGAAGCAGCGGAGGCGGTGCTTGCTATGGATCGCCGGCCAAGACGCGGGGACAAGACCAATCCACGCGCGGCAGTTGGTCAGTCGGGCAGGGGTCCAAGCTTTCCCGCAACAATTAACGCTGCATGGCCTCTTCCACCACCTCCCCTTTCCCAACCTCCCCCACCGCCCAGGCTCACCGGAAACCTCCCACAACCTCGCTACCATGGCAGAGGTACGCCAACGCAAGGCCAATGCCTCCTCCGACCCCGCCGACGCGCCGCCCGCCGCTTCCGCCGCCTCCGACGGCCCCTCCTCCAAGAAGAAAAGCGACGACGGTAGTAGTAGCAAGCCCGGCTTCGACGTCGGCATCGTCAGCGTCGCGCTCGCCGTGGGGTCGATCCTGCTGCTCACCGCCGTCGCCATCGGGCTAGCGATCCACTTCCTCGACCCGCTGCAATACCTCGACCTCGACGACACCAGCACCACCACCACCGCCTCCCCCTCCCCCTCCACGGCCAAAAGCGACGCCTCCTCCTCCTCCAACAACCCCCCCAACAACCCCCCCAACAACAAACTCCGCACCTTCACCCCCGCCACCCTCCGCCCCTACACAGGCGCCAACCCCGCCCTCCCAATCTACCTCTCCATCAACGCCACCGTCTACGACGTCTCCACATCCCCGACCTTCTACGGTCCCGGCGGCCCCTACGCCCACTTCGCCGGGCGCGACGCGACACGTGCCTGGATAACCGAATGCTTCGGCACGACCCTCACCCCCGCCGAACTCGCGTCGCCCTCCTTCGCCGCCTCCCAGCTGACCCACGACACGCGCGGCGTCGACGCCATCTTCCTTCCACTCTGGCTCGACGAAGCCCTCGCGGACGCCGCCGCCGGCGCGCCCGTCGACGGGGACGCCGCGGCGCTGTTCCCCATGGCGAGCGTGCCGGCGGGGACGGTGCTGCCGGAGAGGCTGCGGGAGCAGGCGCAGGCGCTGTTGGCGCGGATGCCGGGGCAAGGGCGCGTGGGGGAGGCGGAGAGGAGGGAGAGGCGGGAGGCGGATGCGGTGGAGGCGCGGGAGGCGGTGGAGAGGGCGTTGGGGAGGTGGGTGGGGTTTTTTGCGGGGAGCGGGAAGTACGAGGTCGTGGGGCGGATGGTGTTTGATGAGGAGGGGGGAGGGGAGGATGGGTTGGAGGAGGAGGGGGTGCGGGCGGAGCCGCCGGCGTTGTGTGAGAAGGCGAAGAGGAAGAGGCCGGTTAAGGGCGGCAGGTTGGAGGGCGTCATGGGGATGATGCAGAAGATGATGGAGGGAGGGGGTGCTGGTGCTGGTGCTGGCGGGGCGAATGCTGCTGCTGCTGCTGCGGGTGCGGGCGCGGGCGCCCAGGCGAAGGCGCAGATGCCCGAGTTTGTCAGGCAGATGCTGGAGAAGAGGGAGAGGGAAAAGAAGGAAAAGAACTAGAACGATTTTACCCTTATGTAGCAATTCTCACGGCACATTTCCACAGCGTTGGGTTTCTATTTGTACGTCCAAGAGTCCTGCGTTTGTTTGTATGTACATACATCAGGATCATTCGCACCTGGAACCAGCATGACTGCGTGAATCCCAGCTCTACACTTCTCATGTAATTTGCCAATCCGATAAACTCCCCGTCCGACGCCATTAACCGGACAAGTCATTAGCAGAGGAATCTCCACACATCTACACCGCGCTCTCCGGCCGCAAAGAACATCTACAACCGCGCCGTCTCCTGCTGGCCCTGCGAGGCAGCCGCCGCCTTGAGCCCTTCCAAATCCGCCTCCGTGAACTCGACGTAGCCCTTACCCCTGCCCTTGATATTCAACGCCTCGGGCAGCCAAAGGATCTTGTCTTCGCTCATCTCGCCCTCGGCAATCTTCTTGACGTCGATGCCCTCGTTTTTGAGCGGCGTCTTGTTCTGCTTGTTGTTGTGCATGGGCTGCATGTTGGCCGTGATGCGCAGGAAGACGGGCACCGCGTACTTGGGCAGGTCCTTGCGCGCGGACGCCAGGAGGGCCGCGTAGAACGGGGGCGAGGACCGGGAGTCGGGCGGGAGGTGGAGGGCGGCGCAGCCGGCGCGGCCGTCGTGGCCGGGCACCTCGACGCCGTAGACGATGGCTTCCAGGACGCCTGGATAGCGGCCGAGCGCCTCGGCGACCTCGGCCGTGGACACGTTCTCCGACTTCCATCGGAACGTGTCGCCCAGCCTGTCCATGAAGTACCAGCGGCCGTCGGAGGTGCGGCGGAGCGCGTCGCCCGTGCGGTAGAAGAGGTCTCCTTTCCGGAAGACATCGCGCGCAAACTTCTTGCTCGTTGCCTCGGGGTTTTTCCAGTACCTGCGACCAAATTAGCTTTGTGTCGTGCAGAGTATGCCGTGAGACATCGGAAAGCCAGGTTCTCACCCAACAAAGGCGGCTTCTGATTCAACCTGGACAAGAATTTCACCCCCCTCTTCGAGAGTTTTCCGTTTCGCGAAACCCGTCTTGGGATCTCTGTACATCTCTCCAGTCTCGTGATCTATCTCGACAGGGATGTAAACATTGCGTGTCTGCCACCGGGTGATGGCACCGTGGTGTCCAACAGCGCCTTGTGTATACTCTCCTACTCGACAGTTAGCTCCCGATATCAAACACTCACAATAGCAGAAGCCTGCCAACATGGGTTCTACAACCACAGTCGACGTACCTCTTGAAATGTTCATCAGACCAAAGGTTCCTTCCGTGCTATTAAAAAACTCGGCGACAGTCTCAATGCCGAATCGCTCGCCAAACTTCTTCCACACATCGGGGCGCAGGCCATTGCCGAACATAAGCTTGACGCGGTGCTGTTTGTCGAGCGGGGAGAGAGGGGCGGCGAGGAGGTATCTCGCCGTCTCGCCAACGTAGACAAAAGCAGTGGCGTCGCTATCTCTCACATCCTTCCAGAAGTTCGAGGTGGAGAACTTCTTGCCAATGCAAAGGGTAACGCCGGTGGTGAGGCAGGACACGGCAACCGTGTAGCCCGTGCCGTGGTACAGCGGCATGCAATTGTACCATCTGTCGCCCCCGGGACCGGTCTTGAGACCGCAAGCTGCAATACGTGTGTTCGTAATGGCCCACGCGCGGCCGACATGGAACGGACATGCTTTGGGCAGGCCAGTCGATCCACTAAAGAAGAGTTAGCCCAGCCCAGCCCCATATATTTTCCCCAGAGTATCGGCCGAACATCACGAGATGGGGAATAGACAGGAAAAGGACGAAAGGGCGGGGCCCCGGTCTTTTCCCAATCGGGCGCCAGCTCCGGACCAAGAAAGCCACCGCCATATAAGAAGCTACGCACCTCGTGTACATCAAGCACATGGGATCCGTCGGCTTGACGCCCTCCCTCAGCCCGTCCTCCGGCCTCCTCGGCTCCCGCGCCGCGATGCTCGCCTTCGTCTCCTCGTCCACCGGCACGATGGTCATGCCCAGCTCGCCCTCGATCTCGGCGCGCACCTCCTCGATGCGCTGGCGGCAGCCCGCGTCGGCGTCGACGAGGATGACGTTGGCGCCGCTGACGCGCAGGCAGTGCAGCAGGCCCTGGCCGCCGAGGTTGTAGTTGATCAGGGCGGGCGCGGAGCCGGCGGCCCAGGAGCCCAGCACGGCGAAGACGAAGTCGGCGCTGTTCTGCAGGTAGAAGGCGACGAGGGTGCCGGGGCGCACGCCTTGGTCGACCAGGAAGGCGGCGTAGCGGCAGGCGTGGGCGTGGGCGTCGCGCCAGGTGTGGGTGCCGGCGTCGCGCGACCACAGGCACGGCTGCGTGGCCGGCAGCCGCTCCACCTGCGCCTCGAAGTTGTACCAGAGCGAGTTGCGGTTCGTCTGGGCTGGGGCGCTGGCGTTAGCCTGGGTCCGTTCGGCTCGTGGATGCGGTGAGGACGGGTGGGTGTCGACTGGGCGGGGATTTGGCGGGGATTGGGCGCGTCAAGGGTCGGTGAGGTTGGTTTTCGGGCTCACCTTTCCGCTGAAACTCGCCGATTTCGCGACTGACGGCTCGATTGTTGCGGATGTCCTTGGACAGGTGGAACTTGGCGTCGAGATACAGGGCGGCAGCCGAGGTGCCGGCCACGGCAGCGGCAGCGACGGGAGCTGTACATGGCGGGCGCAGTCGGTCAGCGTCGGCGGAGCGGGTTGGGTGGCAGGATTGCGAGCTTTTAAGCTCAAGCTCAGCTTTCACGTACCTAGGGCGGCGGCGGCCATCCTTGTGTAACGCGGTTGCGAATTGACACTCGCTCTGGAGCTCTGGGGGGGCGAGGAATGGTGGAGGAGCCGGCAGCGCGTACTTATTCGATCGGCAGTTTGCAGCTAGTCGAGGGTCCAGCACGGCAGTCGACTCAATAGCCGTGGTGGCCGAGGTCATTGCCAGGCCCAATTTCCCCAGACGCTGCGCCAAACCTTCCCCACATTATCTGCCGGTCAGCCCCAACAAGTGCCGGCCGCGAGCCTCCGCTGCGCTTGAAATACCTGCCGCCCACTGCAACTCTCCCGCGCCGTCTTGCACTCGACGAGCACTACCCAGCAGCTGCAGCGATGCCACAATGCCGTGCCCGCACACCCGCATGCACCACCGCACCACCGTGACGCGCCCCTCATCTATCCACGGCAGATCTACACACTGAGACTCGGTGCGACGCTTCCTGCGACGCCTCATTGGCTTCCATCGACCCTGTTACAATGCCCAACATCTCCTGGCCACCGCACCCGCATCTAACGCCCGAGTGCAACCACTGCCAGCCACCCGCGAGTCCCGCCACCTGTGCGCAGGAGCACCGCAGCGACTCTTCCCAGTGCAATACACACTTTGTGCGCGGGTCGCCATGCGTCTTGTCTGCAGCGAGGGGCAGTCGAGGAGCTGTGCTGACAGCGCTGTCACCTCAGGTGCCAACTGGCGGTAGACACCGCTATTTTCCAACGCAGCTCAGGCGAAAGGTAAAAGAAGGAGCAAAAGAGAGATCGAGAAAGGGGAGATGGACTTTCCGCCTCTCGCACTCTCAGCTTTTCAGAAGGGCGGGAGTCCCAACGACCCAAAGACGATGGTGACGAGCAATGACGGACACACACATATGCACGCACGCACATACCCGCTAGCTTATCTTCCGGCGCGCGCGCGCGCGCATCCCCCGCACGGCCGGCAACCGTAGTGTTTGGTACAAACCAACGGTCGAGCATCGCTTCCGCCAAGGGAGGGGGTCGTCGTCGTGGTGGTAGTGGTCTCGACCGGACGCTGCGCGAAATAAACGGCTGGTGTTAGTTCCCAAACACGGCTCTCCGCTCCTTCTCCACCACCACCACCACCACCACCACCACCACCACTTCCGCCGTCTCCTCCTCCTCCTCCTCTTCTTCCTCCTTCGCCAGGATCTGCTGTGGATCTTGCCGTGTCCAAACGCCCCCTCCTTCCCTCCCTCCCGACGCAGCGCCGTCCCGTCCTCGCATCGGCCGATCCGGGCCTTCCAGTCTAGAATCCGCCCGCCCCGCCCGCGCCCACCCCCCGGTCACATCCGGTCGGGCCGTTCGGTTAGTAGCGGAGCGAGCGAGCGAGGCGAGCGGGCCAGAACGCAGAAAATTACGGTTCGACGAAGAGTGGATTGTGGAAATGCCATCTGGTGATAGGGCAGCAAGGACGGCAGAGGAGAACAGCCAGTCACGAGGTTTTCCATAGCACGGATCCCACCGTATCTAGTAGGCGTGACACAACATTATTGATGATGAGGAGGAGGTGGGGGGGAGAGATTAGTGGTTGTTGCTGCTGCTGCTTGCTGTGAGGCTAGACCGTTGTGGAGCTTTTTTGGTACCGCGCCGGTCGGGCCACGATGGAGTCCTGTCTGCGCTTAGTTGGACGCCTTGCGTGGCATGGTGAAGAGTAGGAGGAGGATTCTGGCTTCGACGTATGATGGTACGAGGCTGATTTCGCCCTCACCATGTTTCAACGCCTTTTTGCAGGGCATGGATGCATTTCACTAGTGCTGTTGCTGCCGCCGCTGGAAACGTCCGCCGCTACAGCTGCACGGGAGGTGGTCTCGTTCGGGTAAGCGTCTTGGTTGTAGTAGTGCTTCAGGGACGTGTGCATAAATCTAGGAGTAGCCAATACTAGATTTATTATATGGCCGTGCGTGCAAGGAAGAGGGCGATGGGTAGATAGTGTATGGAGATCACAACCTTGACCTCGCTTCCCATGTGCACTATTCTTTACTGTTTGCACGAGCTACAAGGCTAATTATATTGGTGTTGCAAACATTACTACTACAAGGCATATGGAGTTGAAGCAAACATTCGGGCGCACATGTCGGCGGACGCGACGATAGTGGTATTCCAACGGCTTCGTCAACGCCTCATGACTGCTGAGAACCCGTGGCAACGTAAAAACGGAAAAGCCAAAAAGGAAATCCTACAAAACAGCTCGTTTCGTGCACTCACATTGATGCTTTTTCCTAAACATTGGTATGTGGCACTGATGATATCCATCAGCCTGACGCGACAGTTGTTTTGAGTGTAGAGATGGGTGCTCAATGCCCCACCACCAAAGGCGTATACAGCGAAATTTCCGCACGTACACCATAAGTATGAGAAGTTGGCACCATATGTATTACCTTGATAACTTGGTCGCCGCAACTGCGAGTACCGCACAATGTTGTGGAATATTGCCTGTGCTGCCAGAACATGTTGGTTGTAACGTCGCGATGCCAAACCCTGTGCACCGTCGTTGCCTATCCTCGTCTTCATGCCCGTGGAATTTTTTTGGGACCTCTTGCGCGTTGCTTCGTTGGCTTGGTAGAAGCATCAGCATGCTGTCCTCTTCGCACGGCGGGCGAAAACCCCCAATTCTTCCACCGTGGACGTCCAACACCATCGCATTGGCCACCTACATCATCTACGGTAATGAAACCCACAGCAAAACATATCAAAAGTATGGCACACGACATTGTGACGTTTGCCTCAGCTCACTTCTGAGTCGCGTTGGTGATGCGGTTCGGCGCCTCATTGCCCAGCCGTCGCCTTCAGACAAGAAGACGGACGATCTTCACCGACAAGTCGCGCTTTCGACTCGAGAGGGAGGCATTTTCGCCCTTTATCAAGTCGAGTCGAGACAACAAGACGATCGTCATCTTCTCGGAAGTCCTCGAATCGAGAGCGGGCCCCGCTACGGTGTGGCTGGTGAAGAAAGTTGAAGCTCGGGATGACGTAGCGGCATCACGACTCAGAACGTGGGGGTGCGGCATGTGCTGACTCTCTTCCGTCGTGCGCGCAATGAGGGACTCCGGTTCGCTCCGTTAGCGGCCGCTGCCAACGCTGAGCGCTGCAGTCAGGAGATTCCTGTCGATTATGATGCAAGCATGGACGGCCTGATGGCCACGCTCACCGGCTATTTTCAGGGTCTGCTTCTCCGCACATGTCCGTTTGCACACGGGGATCTGCAGTGTATACGCAGCGGGATACGCTGCCGAGGTCCACACGTTCGGGGCTCGCAAGCTTGTCGTAATCCAGGTGGCTGGTCCGTGATGCCAGGACTCCCTCGGGCGGCATATCAAGCCGATTGGAAGCGCGCGTCACGGTTTGCTCGCTTCTTCCGGGTGTCAGGGCAGTCCTTAAATCCCTAGGTTGACAAGTAATCGTGGAAGCTGGGATGATTGGGAGGAATATCGTGAGGCGAACATCACAAGGCTAACCTGTAACGCAGGTCCAAGCGCCGCAAAACGACGTTCGGGGTCCCCAGACAGAAGGTGCATTTCGCAGAGTCGCATAGCATCCCACATCCGGATAAGAGGTTATCCTGGTGTCAAGCGAAAACGACCCCGACCTTGGCAGGCGTCCGGATACGACTCGCTACGCGGCAAGCAGCTTCGCAACAGAGCAGCAGCGTACAACTTGACAAGCCTGCCCGTGACGCAGTGACATCGCTTCTCGGGAACTGGGACCGAGGCGACTGGAAACCATCGTCCGTGAAACTAGGCCAGAAGTGTGCCGAATGGGTAAGTGTGTAGCGACGGCTTGGTGTTGCGACTCATGAAGTTCGCCGCCGGGGTCCATGATGTAGCGACAGGTCCTTTAATTCGATCGGGTCTGGGCTGCCGTGTAGGCTAGACATTGCGTTCGCCGAGACAGACGTGCGACGGCAGCGCACCGTCGTGATTGGTGCCGCGAAGTCAGACTACCCTTCCGCACCGGGCAATTCGAAACTGCATCCACAGTCGAGGTAAGCCGGCTCGCCAAACCGACACCCATGCGGCAAGCCGGGAAATCGGAAATCGGTGACCGGTGTGGTGCTGGGACCCTGCCCAAACAGTATATCCCGGGCCAGCGATGAACGCGCCGTGACGCAATAAGATCGTGAATCGCAACGACAGCGAATCGCTTCGCAGTTAACAGCGGTATTTCCGGAGTTAAACCCTATTCACACCTCAGGGAACTTTGACACATCTGTGTCGGATGCTGCACGCACTCGAGTCAACGAACTGCATTTCCGCTCCGGAAACTTAGCAAGCGGAATTCAACCATCGGATAACGTCCCTGACCGATTCAGGCGTCGTGATCCCCTCGGTGGGAGGCCAGTAGTGCCTATCAGAAGATGTTGTGAGATCGCGGATTTTGGAATTTCACCCACGACTCGCGGGCGGGTGCCTGGGGGTTCTAATACTCCTTTGACCAAGGAACTTCGCACCGTCGGCCGATGGGGCCGCCGGTGACGTCTTGTATGGACATGCGTATGGCCGGCTGCGACGGCCGATGGGCCACATATGTCATCCCGTCTCTGAATCAATGGAAGGCGCGCCGATCATCTGATCTTGTCCAGCCCGCCCCCGCTGCGAGCAATCCGCGAGCCAAGCATCTTCGTTCAAACAGCGAGTCAGCCTGCCAGCCAACCACGGCCCGCACCGAGAGGTACATAGGTACAAGGAACGTAACGGTTTACGGAAGAAGAGATCCTACGCGCTTTGCCAGTTCCAGCCGGCCATGAGTCGGCCATCGGAAAGTGGTCAGAACGCGCGAAGAGCCTTCTTTCGGGCGAAGGGCAGGGCGGCGGGAGAGGCGCCTGTAGAGGAACGCACAGAGCAAGCACTGACGACCGTGCTGCGCTCCAGAGTGGAGTCCTCCAACGGCCGCTTAATGGGGCTGCGGGAATACAGGGCCAGCAGCTTGTTCACTACGGCGGAAGTGTTGCAGCAGGGACCGTCATTGCGCACAGCAGCGGGTCCGCGCGAGTCACGCCCGTTTTACGCAGCGACTCAAGATGATCGATGGGGGCCACAGAGGCCGATTCGCCCGGCACCGGTTAACGTCATCGGCCACGAGAGGTTTTCCACGAGAAGGCAAAAGAGTGAGATGCGGTTTCCCCCTTTCCCAGTCTCGTGTCGTGTGCTGGGTGGCACCTCGTATGGCTCGTCGGCAGCTAGAGGTGCGGGATATCAGAGCCTTCACGCTGATTCAGCCCGAGACAGTCCCATAAAGTGTCCGAGCCATGCGGGTGGAGGTGGCCAGGAGGCTCGGAGGCGCCCAAGGCCTGCGGACGCAGCTCCGGCGAGGACATCGCGATGAGTGGCAGATCGACTGCAGGGGCATCGGTTCAAACCGAGTATCGGCGGGGATCATTGTCTGCGCTTCCCGCGCAGGCTCGCTTCTGTCGACGTCGCCAGCCCTACCGCTTGAATTTCCCATGGCGGCAAAGGCTTCCAGAAGAAAGTTCGGTGTCGTCGCCACGCCCATGCACAGCTAGGGAGAAATAAAGTTCGCGTCTGAGGTGCCACGCGCCCACGGACGGGGTCGCCGTTGCTCAGTCCCCTGGAGTTGGCGTCAGGCTGCGGCTCGCATGCAGGCCACGAGGAGGCGAATTGTGAAAATTGTGCAGCTGGCGCGGGTTCCCCTGGTCGGCCGCACACGCGGCAGATGGCCAGCCCGCGAGGGTGCAGTAGTGATGCTGATGGAGGGGGCTTCAACACCACAGATTGGCGGGTCTACGTCGGCGAGATCTCGCGCTTCCTCCACGTGTGCCGTGCGCCACGGAATGCATGCGTGAAGACAGCTCTTGCGTCCGGGCGCCGTTGCCACCACGTGCGGCAGTGCAGCCAAGGGGCGCTTCACATGCTTCTGGAAAGCCAAATCGGCAAGGAAAACGTTTGCCCCGGAACCGTGGTTGCAGCTGCAGAGATCGTCTCCAACAGCGCGCGTGGGCTCCCTGTCCGGCAAGGTTCCGGAGATCAGTGCCGGCCGGCGAGCTTCTGGGGCAGCTCGTTTCAGGGTTCTCGTCGCGGCGGGCGCTTGGCGCTAGTGTGGGCGGCGGCGGAAATGGGTGGACGGAGATGGCGCACGGCGGCGAGGGCGCGGGCTGCGCAGGATCGCGAGCGCGAGCTGGCGGGGCACGTGGGGTTGGCGCGACAGCCAGACACGCACACGCAATTGGAGACAAGCAATATACAGAGCTTCGCGGTGGTGCAGAGACGGACCGACTTGCGCAGAGCCTCGACGCGAGGCGTGGGCGAGGATGCGGGCGTGGCGGCTCCTTCGCCTGCAGCGGCATCAGCTCGCGCAGCACCGAGCTGAGCGGCAGGGCAGGGCATGGATCGGGGCCGGGGGAGTCTGGGTCGAGATGTGCGGCTGCGTGAACCTGGCGCGGGTGGTGTCGCCGTCGCGTGCGGTCCCTGTCGCTGGCTGGCAGGCGGTGTGGCGCGCTCGGCGTCCCTTTCGGCCGCGTGCTGGGAAGACGCAAGCGCAGGGAGTCCTCCAAACTAACGACGACCACCGCGAAGGCATCTCGCGCCTCTGACCTTGATATTAAAGAAGCGCCGAACGCTCGCCTCCCTCTCTCTGCTGCCTTCTCCACCATCCCCACATGTTTGCACGCTGAACGCAACCTGCGCCCAACGCTCAGCGACCTCTCTCGCCCTCCACCGACGCAACCACCGGCCAACGTGACTCGTCCCGACGCGCCTGTGGGGCCTCGCCCGTAGCACCACCGCGCGGAGCCTTCCCCGTCACGCACGACTTCGCCCTCCATCGTGGGCCGTGCCTCATCATGAAGCGCAGCTTCACCCAAATGACCGACCTGCCCGCGGGCTCGTCGCCGCTCCCCAACGAGCGCCCAACCGCGCCGCACCCGCCGCAGTCGCAACCCCTCTCCGCCTCGACGCCCGACCACACGCCCAAGATCTCGCGCAAGATCCGAGCCTGTGAGTGTGCCCCCTCTGGTGTCGCGTCCGGCCTCAGCCTACCCCGCCCCCGCCAGCGCCCTACTGACACCCCGCAGGCAAGGAGTGCCAGAGCCGCAAGGTCAAGTGCGACATCGCCGAGGGCAGCAATGGCGGCAGCAACCCGTGTGCGCGCTGCCGCCGCCTCGGCCTCAAGTGCGTCATCAACAAGAGCTTGCAGACGCTGCTCGACGACGAGAACGAGTACGCCCAGTGCACCCGCTCCCCCGCACCCACGCGCTAACCTGCTTGCTCTAGGTGGAAGAGGTCCATGGAGATCAAGTACGAGCAGCTTCACCACGCTGTCTCGGATCTGCTCCACCGCAACAACCTGCCCAGCCTCGAGTCTATTTCTAGCTCCCAGTCGCGGAACGACTCCGCCTCTCCCGCCATGGCCAAGGTGACTCCCCACACCAACGGCGTCAACAGCCAGCCCTCGTCTGGCCCTACCCCTCCCCACTCGGAGTATCAATCGCCCCGGACCCGCAGCGTCCCCGGCATGGTCATGACCAGAGACAACTCACCCGAACCGCCAAGCAAAGAGGAGCCCGACGAGGGCGCCATGACGTCCGGCCCCATGGCCTCGCTCTTCGAGGTCACCAAGCTCAAGAACCTCCGCAGCAGCAATTCCGAGCGCCTCGACGGTTCAAGACGCAACCCCATGGCCACCGACATCATCGCCCAGGGCAAGATCTCCGAAGCCCAGGCCGAGGAGTTCTTCGCCCGCTTCAATGCCTCGCTAAACCAGTACATCTGGGGCGGCGTTGCCATGGTCCACGACAACCTGCAGTCCGTCCGGGAGTCCTCTCCGCTCCTCCTCACCGCCATCCTCTCCGTCACTGCCCTGCATGTCCCCGACGCAGAGCAGATCCTCGATGTCTGCTACAACGAGTTCCTCGCCCTCGTCTCCGAGTCCATGTTCGAGAGGCATCACTCCCTGGATGATGTCCGCGCCCTCTGCATTGGAGCCTTCTATCTTTCCGAGGTGAGCTGGAAGCTCTCTGGCCACGCCGTGCGCATGGCCACCGAAATGCACCTGCACACTGCCTACTCCAAGGCCATCATGGGCTCGATGGATGCCATTGAGCGTGCCAGGCTCTGGTACCTGCTCTACGTGTGCGATCACCATTTCTCCCTGGCCTACAACAGGCCGCCGGTCATCCACGAAGACGAAGCGATCTCGGACCACGAGAGGTTCCTTTCCCTCCCGACCGTCACCAACGCCGACCTCCGCCTCCAGTCTCAGGTGGGCGTCTTCAAGGTCCTCAGCAGGGTCTTCAACAAGTTCGGTCATGACAGCGACAGGCCCATCACTAGGGACGACCTGTCAGCCATCAGGTCGTTCAATGCCAACCTCGACGAGTGGAAGAACACGTGGGAATCGCGTCTGGGTAAGTCTGGGTTGTTGGTCCCGCGTCTCGCTAAATCCAAGCTAACAGCATTGGCAGCCCCCAACCCGTACATTGATACGTACCCCGCCAAAGGCTGCACGCTCCACCTGAGCTTCGCCAAGCTGCAGCTCAATGCCATCTGCCTGCGCGGCATCTCTACCCTCAGCCACAACGATCCTCGTCGCGAGTTCATCAACATGGCCATTGAGAATGCCACGACCTGCCTCAGCTTCGTGCTGGACGAGCCCGACATCCGCAAATCCATTGTCGGTGTCCCGCTGTATCTCTCCACCACCATCACCTTCTCCACCGTGTTCCTCATGAAGGTGCACAGCAATTGGCGGTCAGCACAGCTCAATACCAACTTCGGGTTGATTGTCGACCTCGTGCAGCGCGTCATCAGGCTACTCAGCGACGCTAAGGCGGGCGATCGCCACGTCTCTACGCACACAGCCCGCGGGCTTGCTCACATGCTCAAGAAGTTCAAGGATCGCGAGGCGCGCGTCATGCACGCGCACGCCAAGCGCAACCCCTCGATCAACACTACCATCAGCAACGGCAGCATCAACACTCCGCAGGCAATGTCGCCCGTCGACGCAACCATGGTCTGGCCGCCGCCGTCGTCTCATCCGTCGGAGATTCCAATGTCATGGGCGGGCAGCAGCCTCGACTGGTTCGGGCCGGACGAGCAGTATCTCCCGGCGGGCGTGTTTGACGCCGTTGCTTCCTCTCTCCCGGTGGTCGGCTGGCCCTTGAACAGCCCGCCGTCGAGCGAGAGCTTCAATTCGACGCCGCGCATGCCGCCGGTCAGCAACCCAGCAACCAGCTGGCCGATGAGCAGCTCGAACGCCACGTATCTGGCGGGCATCCCCAGCTGGACGACGGACGACGGCAGCGTGCGCAGCGCAGTCGCGACGCCGGTGCAGCAGGCAAGGTGCGCGGCAAGCGTGACGTCGGCGGTGAGCGCAACGGGCACACCGGTCAGCAGCTGGCTTGCCGACAACCCGAACCAGCCGGCGTGGGTGGAGGACTAGGGTCCCGTTTAGTTGAAGGCATTTTTGGGCGGCGTTGTTTGGTGCATTGCTTTGCTGGCGTTGTTCGGAGGGGCCACGAGGATCACGACGGCTATCACGATTGAAAAGTTGCATGTGCATGGGCCCGGGGGCGACCGGGCGGGGTGTTCTTCCTTCGGCGTTGCTACGATGTTTCTTCGATGTTTCTTTTTCCACTTAGGCTGGGAATCACGACTCATGTACAGCTTTAGAGATGACGTATCGGCTCGGCAAGCAATCGGATTGGCGAGCAACACGGGATCTGCATATAGAGAGCGGGAACGGTATTTCGCATTAGCAAATTAGCGGTTTTCCTGATGATCGACGCGCGTGTGCCGCAGTGGTGTGGTTGGCCAAGAGCGAAGGCTGCTTCCTGAATTAAACAGCTGCCAGGCGCCCCGGACCGGGGGTGATTGCCACAACCACGGGCTCCTCTTCAGTCAAGACGACGAGCCAGTTTGACATGCAGCTTGCAGAGTTGCACACCGCAACTTTGGGTCTCGAGTCGAAGCTTCGTGGCTCGCGTCTGCGCAGCGATGATGCAGCTGGCGTCCGGGTTCGCGGGCTCCTCTTCGTCGCGTGGTGGTTAGCCCCTGCACCTTGCCGCCGTCAAACCTTCTTTTTTTTCCCTTAGGGTCCGTTTCGCTCCACTAGCTGGTAGCTTACTACCTACCCCTCTCTGCTGTCTCCCTTCCTTCCATTCTTCTCCCTCCCCTTCCTTCCTTCCCGCCCCCATCCAAGAAATCCCCGCTTTCTCCCCTCCTGCCTTCTGCACCCCCCCTCGACGCCCGCGTCGCTCCGACGTCGCAGCTTCTAGCCTCCAACCACCCCACCCCCCCGAACAGGCGAAGATAAGCGTGACAAGGGAGATACATGCGAACATGAATGCCTGTCTCTGCCATGTGCCAGGAGCTAAATCTCCTTTGTCGCTTCTGCGCGTCAACAAGCACGTTTCCGCGCGTGGCTTCTGTCCGGGAGGTGTTGGTGTTTCCCCCATGCAATTCATCCATCACAACAATAATCATCATCACCGCTTTTTTTGCCTGCTCACACCATAATCGTTGCTCGCATGCACGTGCAATCAATGCTGACCCCCGGCCGCTGCCCAGCGCACCACACCCCCTGGCAGCGTTGCTATCGCGAGGCGCTATCCACGTGCACACACACCACACCTTCCGTGGGTGGTGCATGTCCCGCGTCCGCCCCGCCACGCTGCGCCGCGCGCCACGTCTCTCTGCCGCGCGCGCGCCGGTGAAGACGCAGCCCCCCATGCAAGTGCGTTCGCGAAGAGGAAGGAGAGGCGATGCATTGTTGCCCAACGCGAAAGCAGACACACGAGCAAATGAACGACGAGAGAAAAAATAGTAAGGGAAAATAATACGGGATGCCTTTTGTGGGTGGGCCGGATGAGAGTGCCGCTCACCGATTGAGCATTTTCCCTTTTTTTGGGCAGGGTCTCTGCACCACCCGTAGGTACATACATACATGCGGATTGTCTGCAATAGCACCAAACCCCCCTCCTCCGCCTAATCATTCAACCCGTGCGCGCAACGCCCACCCGCGCTAGAAAACGCACGGAATGCGAACGCGCTCCCGTGTGTAGTCTATCGTCCGGTCTCGTCTCTCCAGCCGTCCGCCGTCCGCCGCACGCCGTCCCTCGACTGTTGTTGCCAAGGTACCAGCAGTAGCTTGATGCGCAATGAACACATATGGGGGGCCGGTGGGGCCTCCCGTCATCATCATCATCATCATCGTCAGCCACGTCGATGGTACTATCACGGTTGGGCCGGTGTGCGTGTGCATGCGTGCATACGCGCATACGTGCCTCAGACCCTGCCTTTGCTGCAAACCAAAAATCCTACGGAATATAGTGGAGCAAACACAGGTAGCCCGAAAAGGAAAACCGGTTTGTATCATTTTTTTTTTTTAACGCTTCACAAAATCATCGATCAAAAGTCCTTCGCTATCTCGATCTGAGTCTGTACATACCGCCAATTCGTACAGAATTAGAAAGCCCCCGGTTTAAACCTTGCAGTAAGCCGGAGCAAGCTTTCAGGGCTTACACAGCGTAGAGCAACTAAGCCGTGGCTCGACGACGACGAACGACGAGGCGCGCGCGCGCGTGCACGCCTTACTGAATTGTTCTTATCCCAGACAATGGCGGCAACGTCGGTAGCGCACGCCAACTGCCTATCACTTTGCGTCGGGAGGTGGGGGGTGGGGCGGCAGGAAGGAATTGGGTGGGAGCCGTTGTTTCCATCCCTCTATCGTTTCTAGTCGTCTTCTAGTTTTCCCTCCCTAATAGTAGCCGGCCCCTCCCCCTTCCCCCACTTCGTTACCGGGCCCAACGATCCTCCATCATTCGTCCCCGCTTCGCGTGATGGAACGAGCCGCCGTTCTGTTAGAAGGAGATCGTCGTTCCTTTTTTTTTTTTTTTTTTGGCGCCGTTTCCCGTCCCGCCCCTTCTTTTCGCCTCGTGACGAATATAGCAAAAGCATATGCTCGACATGGTCAAACAGGGAAACTGTAGTCGAGGCACCCGCGCTAAAAAAGGGGAGATCAAGAGATGGAATCTGACGATGTGAGCTTAACCGCAACGCAACGGAGATTGGGCAGGGTGGGAGCTAAAGAAGTCGATGACAACGCCCTTCGTGAGATGGAGGTAAGACATCGACTACGCCGCTTAGCTTCGGGCGCAAGCTCCCCTTCCTCCCCTCCTCCCCCAAGCCAACGGTCTTAGCTTGGGAGAGGATGAGGGAGGTGGAGGAGGAAGGAAGGGGCCGGCCCCCGCTGTCAATAATTTCTCGCGAGAGAGGGAGATGAACGCCATGGCGCAGAGGTGCCGCAGCGACGTCACGGAATGTGACGAGGGTGGTTCGTTCCTGCGCCAGCGCGGCGAATCTAACGTCGGCGAGAAGGGGAAACGGGGAAATGGTAGAAGGCACGAAGAAGAAGGTGCAGGTCTGGGGCGGTTGCGGCGATACTACTGCTGCAGCCATTCTGCCACAGCTGGCTGGCTGCAGCAGCCAGGGCGCCCAGCCTCGTTCCCTCTTCCCGCATTATTGCTTGCTTGCTTTTTCTCTCTATTCTTGGGCGCTAGAAGCTTCGGTGCGGCACCGTTGTCGTGTTCCCCCCCTGGTGTGATCTTCGTCGCCGTCGTGTGTCACGAGGGCAGACGGGATGCAGAGGGGGCAGGTCTGGCATGAATGTGTCACATCATGACAGCACGTAGGGCTGACGAAGGCCGGCTGACAGTGGGGACGGCCGAGGGGACGCTCGGATGCGGGTGGCATCAGTGCGGCAGCATTGTGGCACTCACTAAGAGCGAGATTGGGGCTGGGGCGGCGCTGGCGCTGGCGCACTACTATCTGTCATTGATCTCAGCGTCGATGGCTCGGTTCTGGAAAGATGGTCGAAGAGGGTCGCGGGGGTTAACGACGGCATTGCATGCAGGACTAAGGCAAGCAATCGGCGGTCTAGGTAAGGGGAAGCCATACAGCTCGTGGCAGAGGTTAATTTGCGGGTTTTGGGCGACGGAAAGTCAAAAAGCAAAGGCAGCAGCACGCAGACGGTGGGTGTGGTTCGGGAATGGGCCGCGCGGTACTTGTTCTAGAAAAGCGGGAGAAAAAGTCGCAGGGGCGCGATTGGCTGGATCATCAATGAGCCCTCCGAGTCTGCGCCGTGCCGTGTCTTTCGCTTGCAGCTCGACAGCTAATGCAACGGCATTGCGCCTGCTGCAGGCTGCCCTGGGCGTTCCGTGCCGTGCCTGGCCTGCTGATGCTTGACCCTGGCGGCTGCAGTGGTGGGCGTGGCTGTTTCACGCTGGCGTAGTGCGCCGTGGGCGAGTCCAAGGCGCAGAGCGGCCGTGGTTCAGCCGAAAGGATTGTGATTTGCCAGACGCTCGGCATTGGCTCGGCCGCTCTCGCGCGCGGAGCAGGTCAGACGAGCCATGCCTCGTACGACGGGAAGATGCGGGACGAGAGAGCGTCGAGCCTCGGACCGGCGTGGGCGGTGGCAGCGAGCACGGGCAGCGCGGTGATGCGCCGGATGCGGGGTGGTTAGTGCGTGATCTGGGGCCTGGCTGCCCGTGCCGGCGGCCGGCCGGCGACGCTGCCGCCCGGCGCGGCGTGGCAAACGATTCCCGCGTAGTCTGTAGCTCCTGGCGCGCATCTCTGGGGCCCGTCTCATGCACGGGATCGGCGCCAGAATCTCGACCAGCGCAAACATGCAGCTGCGGAAATCGCGGGCGAGAAGCGCATGCAGAGAAGCGCGGGAGAAGAGGCGAAGAAGAAATCCGATCTGGCAGGTGGCAGGCCGCGGTTGTGGCAGGCGCGGCGCTGACAAGCTTCCACTAAGCGTCGCTCAGGCACAACACCACGCACCGCCGCCGTCGACCGTCACTGTCCACCGCCCGCCGTCGCCATGGGCGGGTGCGCGCTCTTTTGAATGCAACGGCCCTCGCGGTCGTCGTCATCGCGGTCACGTTCGTCGCAGAAACTTGCCAGTTCCCCACAACGGCTGGCCTTGCTTGTCGAATCCGACAGACCCACCGCTATCTCCGGCCACTGCGCTGCCCACGGGGAAGACTGGAGAGCGGGGACGCCGACCCTACTCATGCCCTTCACCCACACCTCGCTTCTACGCCAACCGAGCTGCTGTCAGCGTGCTGCGGCGCTGCTGCAGACGGCAAATGGCTCGGAAATGTTGTTGAGAAGCCTGCAGCCGGCGGCCGCCTTTTAGTGAGCAGGCCAGGACAGGCCGGCCCAACACACCGCCCGCCCGTCGGCAAAAAGCGCGTCGTCGCTCCTTCTGCGCGCCCTGTCATTGGTCGGCTGGTCCGCCAGACGCCGACCGGTCGAGAAGCACTGGCTGTCCGGTTGCCGCAATCGGCATCCCAGTGCCCGGCTTTTGGCCTCCTCGGAGCCACCCAGCCCCAACCCTTGGCCCAGAGCCGCACCCACGGCTCCACCGTGACCGCATACACGGACGAAACACCCACATTTCGGACCCGTGGGGTGACAGCCGCCCTGAACACCTCGGATCTGCCACGGCTCCCACGCGCGGTACTCACTGTCTCCAATCACCGCCCTCCGCTCCCCGTGGGGCTCTCGGAGGCGTCGCTTAACCCAGCCAAGCTCAATGTCGGTGCGGGAGCGGCGTGGTAGTATTGAGCTTCGTCGAGGTGGAGACGTGATTTGTATTGCTGCCAGCCAGCCTGCATATAGAACTGCTCTCCCGCGTCCCATGTCTCTTCACTGTCGTCCCCTTCGCCTCCCGCCGTCTCCGCCCCTCATCTTTGCTGCCCCAGTCCCTCTATCCTGCAGTCTTCAACATGGGCCAATCCGAGACGGCGTCGGTCCGTGCGAGCATGGACAAAGCCGAGGACCTGCGTGCCGAACAGCTCGAGATGCCTGATGCCGTGAAGCCGGGCGATGTCGACGAGGAGCTCGAGGAGGCTCTGCGCAACTACGTGCCCGGCTCGCCCGAGGAGAAGAAGCTCTTGCGTAAGATTGACCTGCGTTTGATGCCTATTCTCTGGATCATGTACATTCTCAACTACGTCGATCGCACAAACATCGTGAGTGCCCACCCAGCCCATCTGCTCCCATGCCCTCAATGCTGACAACCCATCAGGGCAATGCCAAGATCGCCGGCATGGAAGACGACCTCAACCTCGACGACCAGAAGTACGCTTGGGTCTTGTCCATCTTCTTCTTCGGCTACCTCCTTTGCGAGGTTCCCTCCAACATGATCCTCAGTCGGTCGCGCCCGTCGCTGTTCCTGCCCGGCATCATGATCGTCTGGGGTGCCTTGAGCGCAGCCATGTCTGCCTCCCAGACCTACGGGGCCATGCTCGCCTTCCGCTTCGTTGTCGGATGCATCGAGTCGGGCTTCTTCCCCGGTGTTCTCTACCTGCTGAGCTGCTGGTATACCAGTGGCGAACTTGGTAAGGAGGATCCCCAAGCATCCCACCAAGCCCTTCTCCTCTAACCCATCTCCCCAGGCAAGCGCTTCACCATCTTCTACACGGCCGCCACCCTCTCCGGCGCCGTCGGCGGCCTCATCTCCGGCGGCATCACCGACGGCCTCCACAACGCCCACGGCATCAGCGGCTGGCGCTGGCTCTTCATCGTCGAAGGCGTGTGCACCTGCGGCGTCGCCTTCTGCGCCATCTTCATCCTGCTCGACTACCCGGCGACGTCGCCCGCCCTCAACCTCGAAGAAAAGCAGCTCGCGACCATCCGCCTCATCGCCGACACGCGCTCGCGCGAGGGCGGCGACGCCAGCAGCAGCGCCGGCCGCCGCCTCACGCACACGCAGGCCTTCGCCGCCGCCGTCGTCGACTACCGCACGTGGTTCTTCCTCGTGCTGCTGATGCTCAACGTCGGCTCGGGCACCATCTCGTACTTCATCCCGACGCTCACCAAGACGCTCGGCTACGACGGCGTCACGGCGCAGTACATGACGGTGCCCATCTACGTCGTCGCCGCGCTCGTCGCCAACTGCGCCGCCGTCGCCGCCGACCGCGTGCAGCGCCGCCGCGGCGGCACGGGCGCGCGCGCCCCCTTCGTCGCCGCCTTCCTCGCCCTCGGCTGCGCCGGCGCCGTCGTCTGCGCCGCCGTCGCACACCACGTCGTCCGCTACGTCATGACGTGCTTCGTCGCCGCTGGCATCTGGACCGCGCTGCCCCTCGCGCTCGCGTGGATCTCCAACACCATCAATACCCCGCCCGAGAAGCGCGCCATCGTGCTCGCGCTGGTCAATGCGTGTGGCAATTTGTCGAGCGTGTACGGCAGCCGCATCTGGCCCGATAGGGATGCGCCCGACTATCGCATGGGGTGGGGCGTGACCGCGGGGTTTCTGGGCGCCGCGACGGTCATGGTGCTGGTTAGTCCGCTGGTGTTTAGGATTCCGTGGAAGGAGTTGGATGTGCTGAAGGCGCAGGGGGATGTGGAGAGGAGTGGCGAGGCGAGGGTGGAGGAGGGGGAGAGGGAGGCGAGGTAGATGTCCGGCTTGGATGGGGATGCTGTTGATGTTCGGATGTGGGGGCTTTGGTTGTTGACGTATGATATGATGATTCATGATTGGATTTGTTGTGCATTCTTACTCTTCATTCGATGTGCAGTGGTTTATGAACAGCAAAAGCACCTTTGGGCATTGCGAAGTCTCCTGACGAGCGGTTTGGGGCTATAGACGTGTGATATGGCTTGAATGTTGCGAATAGGAGAATAAGAAAGATACTGCTAAGGCATAGCCAATGCAAATCTACCGGAGTAGGAAAGTACCGAACTGAGGATCACACTCGACCCATCGTTTGAGGAAAATCTGACCAAGACCAATCCGACGCGAGATTCCATCCTTCGTCTCGATGGCCATGACGTTTACGACAACTATGTGATTTTGTTTATTCACTGGGGCCTCTGGGTCGTTGGCCCAGCTAGTTTCTCGATAATACAGCGATTCTCCTGCATCTTGGCCTGGGTCCATGACACCGAGCATCTTACTGGCTGCCACTTGGTCGTCCCAGAAATCATCATGCCTTTGCAGTAGAAAATTGAGCTTGTCGGAATTGGGATACGCGTTGCGGTTGAGCAGATCGAGGGTCCTCACAAATGGGGGTTTCAGATGGTTGCCGATGCTGAGTGCAAGAAGCTCAACGCAAACTTCCTCGCTGCTCCGAAGTTCGGAAAAGATCCGGTTCTCGTCTTCTGTGTGGTCGAAGAATAAGAATCCAACCCGATGGCGGCGTGTGAGGATGTTGAACATGTTCCGTCCGGGATAGAATTTGTGAAGCCTATGCCTATGCCCAAGCAAAAGCACCACGCTCTGTGTGCTTATGAGAAGGCTGCCGGGCGTCGCCAGGGCCATGCGAGCTTGGTCAGGTGGAAATTGCTCCAAAACCATCTTGTTGAAGCCTGTCTGATGAGCTTTGAGTGTTTCAAGGAGATAAGAATCCAGTTCCTCCACCGTGCCTGGGAAAGCGAATGGTGCGGGAGAGCTCGTGCGAACCAAATTTTCTTTGCGGGCAATTTTTGCAAGGCAAATATAGGATTTGGCTGACGATGATATGATAGGATCCAATGTACCAGCTACAGAGACGGTCGAAAGCTGCTTTTCACCATCTGAGTTGTTCATTGCAGTTGCGCATGAAGCCACTGGCATCGCTTCAAAACCCATGCGGTCTTGGAAATTGGTAATAGGAGCCATGCTTGAGGCCCATTACCAGCTTGGAAACACAAAACCGTTTTCGGTCGGCCGTGGATGCCTACAATGTGTGGGTAGCCAAAGCAGTGCTTTCGTAAACATCGCGATGGGTAGTCCATAGATGTGGTTTGCGCCGAAGTCATTTTGCAAGATGCCTGTAAAGGCTCGTAGAATATCCATCGGGTTACTCAGACTTCGGCGCGAGAAGTCGTGTAATTTAGTAAGATAGTCGGAACGTGAGGAATCTCTGTAGAGAAATCTGCCAGACAGGTACGGGGCTTCTGTAGAATCGGTGTAGACCTTCGAATCACCCAAACACTCAAGAAGAATCGATTTCTCCGTGAATATCAAGAGGCGGCGGGAAAGTAGAGACTCTTGCAAGGTCCAAGCCCTGCTGCTCCAGATGGAGTTTGGCAGGTTGTCTGGCTCAGGACAATATTCCTGTATTTTGACTCCTGGAAGCTGAAGTCGGTATGCTCGATTCCTTGATACACCTCGGAGTCCAAAGTGTGCTCCATCCCCGTCCCAAGCTACCAGAGTGACGTAGCTTTTCTTATAGATGTCGCCCATTGCGTCAATCTGCTCTTGGCAGGATTTCGGATCGTCCTGGATTATACAGAATCTGTCCACCCAGAGATACCTTTTGCCTAGCCGGGAACAGACTGTCATAGCATCCTGGATTGTGGGAGGGGTTTTCTGCGCTGACAAGCCTCCGGGAGATTTGAGGTCAGCAATATTCGCTTTTGTTGTCTGGAACACGTTGCTCGAAGGTTGTGCGTTCCCCCAAACGTAGCTCAGGGTAATGTATTCGCATCCAGAAGGTGCTTCAACAATGCAGGATTGTTGAACATCAATAACTCTGAAGTCGGCCGGAAGATGTTCGCAGGGTGCCGAGATTTCATCCGTGAACGAACTGTTTTGGGTTTTCGTGAACCAACTGTTCACTTCTTCCCAGTCAATGTCCATCTCCTGTAATACGGACTTTTGGGGACGAGCGATCCAATCGTTGAATCGAAGCACCGAGATGACTTCATCCTCGTCGTGGATAATATCCATGAAACCGTCCAAGTTCAAAAATTGGCCCGTGTTGACGCGCAGCTTAACTCGAGAGAGTGCTCCAGTCTCTGCACGACACTCTGAGCATCTCTCGATGATTTTGACCATCATCTGGCAGAAGACACAGTCCGAGCGGCTGCGCATTGTCGCGGTATTGTCTAGGTAGATCCAGAATATGGGAGAATCCGGCCGAGCGTAGCGGGATAGGACCGTGAGGCGCAAGTGGGAGCAAAACGCACAAAGGTTCCAATCAAAGCTGTCTTTGATTGTGTAACATCCAAAGGCATCTCCATGAAACAGTTGGTTGCAGAAGCTCTCAGGATCTGGGACCTGTATTCCGCCATCCTGCAGGAAAGATTTACAGAAGTTGCAGTCCGTATGCTGTCGCAATTTGATTTTCGAGACGGGCTCATTTGATCGTGAGGTCTTTTGAAGTTGCTGATCTGGTGTGCTGGGACCTGTGAAGTTTTCGAGAAGGCGCGAGGTTCCATGTAATGCCATGGGCGCTCTCGGTCTCCTGCAACTGAGATTTAGCATCAAGTCTATCGCCAGGTAGCGGTGATGAAGGAGAGAGCTGACCTGTATCAGGAGGAGTAGTCTGTTCAAGATGTGGAAGAAGGTTCAAGACTTTCGGTTCTCTCAGGAGCGGGTGAAGTCTTGCAACAATAGCCGGCGGAGTTCTCTTCTACGAAAGATACACTTGTTATGAGACAGGTGCTGTTGCCCGTGGAGTGGAGCAGTGCGTCGGTGGGGAATTGAGCGACAGTTGGCCTGAACACCACACTGATGGTGCGGGTCCGGGTGGATGCTGAGGGGTGTCGTATCGATGAGCGGAAGAAGCTGTGAAATACCCCATATCGGTCGCTCCTGCCAACAGATATCCCCCCCTCTCTCTGGACTACGTAATCGCCGCGAAGCCGCAGTCCACCAGATATTTCGTATCGATGTCGGTAGTAATCGTCGTCGTCGTAGAAATAAAGTGAGGATGCTTCGTCACCACTATCGCTGCTGCTGCTGCTCGATCGCTAGGCTTCGAGAATGCCGCTGGGTAGCCGAGAACGTATCCGAATGCTAGAGGGTAGCCGAGCTCTAAACGATGAAGATGCAGACAGCTCCCCGCGTTGGGCTCCAAATGATGGTGCGGGTCCGGGTGGATGGTGAGGAGGTGTCGTATCGGTAAGCGGAAGAAGCTGTTCGGTCGCTCCTGCCAACAACACCACGTCAGAGCAGCAACAGCTGAGGCGTCCAACACCGCCACAGCAGCAGCCCCGCCAATGCCATCAACACGGCACGTCGGAAGCAGCAAGATTCTGGAACCCCTCAAAAGCTCCAAATAAAGGCCACCATGGGCGTATTCGGTCGGGCCGAGCGGGATGCTAGGGCTCGGGTGGGTCCCGCACACACAGACACTGACCGCTCTTGCGCAGCCCTCAGCCCCCCATTGGCCCCGACGCCCGCGCCGACAGACCGCCCTCGAGTTCCCCGCAGAGACCCGCATGAGCTCCAGCTGGCAAGACGTCAATCCGCTCACTGCCACGCCGGCGAAGTGGGCTCAGGAGCTCGAGCTCAAGCTTCAGCGCCCTTCTCTCATAAAGCCCGGACAACTCGGTGCCTTTTTCATCCTTTCTCCCGCACTCACCTGTACACTTTCCTCCTACCGTCCCGCCCAATTCCATTCTCCGTACCTCCTTCCATCCACCACCCACCATGCCCACCCTCCTCCAAGACAAAGTCGTCCTCGTCACCGGCGGCGCCGGCGGCCTCGGCCGCGCCATCGTCAAAGCCTGCAGCGACAACAAAGCCAAAGTCGTCATCTGCGACGTCAACGAAGAGCGGGTCAAAGAGACGGAGAATGACTTCGAGAAGCTGTGGCACGTGGGGCCGCTGGACAAGCTCTCGACGGCGGTGACGGACGTGTCCAACGAGACGGGCGCGGCCGCCGCCGTCGAGCACTGCATCCGGCGCTTCGGCCGGCTCGACGTGCTCATCAACTGCGCCGGCATCATGGACGGCTACGACCCGGTCGACAGCGTCGACGCGGACCTGTGGGCGCGCGTGCTCGCCGTCAACCTGACCGGGCCCGCCCTCATGTCCAAGCACGCCGTGCGGCACTTCCTGTCGCGCGACGCCAAGGCGCAGCGCGGCTGCGCCATCGTCAACGTCGCCGCCGCCGCCGCCGCGCGCGGCGCCGCTGCAGGTATGTCGTCCATCGCCCCCGTGCTGGGCGCCGCCGTGGGGGCCGTGGGGCCGGCGGGCGGCGGCGCCCACTTGTACCAGCACCTCGACCCCGACACTCTTGCTCACATGCTCTTCACCAAAGGCGCGGCGTACACGGCCGCCAAGCACGGCCTCGTCGGGCTGACCAAGAACACGGCCGCGGCGTACGCGAAGCGCGGCATCCGCTGCAACGCCATCCTGCCCGGCGCCATGGAGACGAACCTGGCGAGCAGCGTCCCCGCCGACTTCAACGAGGAGGGCCAGCAGACGGCCGCCAGCTTGGCCAACATCTTGCCCGGCAACGTCGATGTCGATAAGCTGGCTAAGACGATTGTGCATCTGGTGAGCGATCATGCCGAGGGCATCAACGGCGCGGTCATCGCGGCGGATAATGGGTGGACTGCGTTCTAGATGACTCAATGAGGGAGAAAAACGACATGTACAAAAGGCATTGGGATGGGATAAATGGGAAGGCGTACGAACGAACTGCTTTCATAGAAGACAATGGACTATGATTCACGAGGGAGGTTTGTGGCTTGGTGATGTTGGTCTGCTCCTTTGATGGTTTAATCGCACATCAATGGGCTGCAGAAGTCCGGGATCACAATGGTATCGCCCCGTGCTTACGTAGATCTGGGATCTGAACGCTGCTTGCGTGAGTAGTCGCATCCCATACCCGGGTTGATGTAAGTATTGCACTTGGTACAGGAGGAACCTTCAAGTGGCTGGCGCAGAAACACAGGGACGCCAAAATGAAAGCAGTTCAGGAAGAGACGCAAAATTCTTCAGGCGTGTTTATGAGCGAATTCATCAAGGCGATGTTAACGCAATCGTAGATTTAGCCGGAGGAAAGCAGGCAGCAGACAGCTACAGGAAACAGGACCAGAATCCGAACCGACCCTCATCCCGCTCGGAACGCATAAGAGCGGCTGGCCGAGGGATGCCCAGCCCCTCAGAGGAAACAAAGGCGGATCAGTCAATAATAAGGCCAGCCAGGATGGCGTGTATTTTAGCTGCTTTGAACCGGGCCATTACTCCCGGCCTGCCGGTACGGCCCCGATATTGTCGCCGGGTAAGAAGCGCGTAGGGGAAGAGACGGCGTCCCCGACGGGCTGTAGAGAGCTCAAATTTCCATCATATGCTTAATCTAGTGCAGTACGCCATCTCGCTCCAGCGTCTTGAAATTGGGACAGACCATTCCCTGGGTTCGGCCAAGGGCCGGGAAACGGTCGTCTTCCGCGCCATGTTGGCGCCCGTCTCTAGTATACTTCTGATTTCGATGTCGGATGAGCGATCACCGTGAAGAGCGGCGACGTCGGCGACTATTCTGGCATCCTGGAACAAGTCATCGGCGATGGCTCTTTGAGCATTATTGGCAGCGTCGGTCGAGGCCTTGCCTGCTCTCTGGTGGGTTGACCTTGCGGTTCCTCTTGTGCATTAAGGAACCGTAGCTGTGTTATACAGGAGCAACATAAATCAATGACGCCTACACCATCCATCCCTTTACTCCTCAATCACACCACCCGTCCACTGCGTACCAAAGCACCCAGCAGGAATCATCGTCGAGAAGCGAAGGGATGGAAAATATCTCAGAGGGACCGAGGGGCATAGCGAGTGTCATCAAGGAACGAAGAGGCGATCAAGGAACGAAGAGGCGCTGGGCCCGGCGCGACATCGCCAGCATCATCATCATCATCGACATCACTGCGATGGCATGAAATCTCTCGTCCACCACGACCAACCCAATCAAAAGAGGACAGACACCGCCGCTTCCCACGGGACCCATCAAGGCAAACACTTAGGTTCATCCAGTTCATAGCAATACATTAGCTTTTACGTATGTAGGTTATACGTCACCACCACTACAACCACCACCGCCACCACCGAGCCCCTTCGCGGGGGGTGGACGACTATTACTTAACCCCCGCCCCCAGGCCCACCCATTCCCCAACAAACGGGGGTGCAAACAGCGTTTCCATATTACCATCAAGCCTGCCACTCGAGGCCGAACGCGCCACTCCTCTTCAACTGCACCGCCGACGCATTGCCGTCATTATACCCGCTGCCGGGCTGCGTCGTGAAATCGCCGACCTGGCTCAAATCCTCAATCTTTCCAAGCAGCAGCTCGAGCGCGCGATACGCAGCGCCGGGTGTATACCCGGGGAGCTCGTGGCCCGCGAGCTGCGTCTGATAGAACGTCAGCCCGCGCTCAGCGCCCCACGTCCCCAGCAAGCCCGCGCCGGCGAGCGCGCCGCCGTTCCACTCGGCGTGATACGGGGCGTAAAAGGGCTTGGCGGGGTACTCCTGGAAGCCGCGCATGCCGTTCCACGTCGTGTTCTGCAGGGCGAGCAGGGTGCCGTTGGTGGAGAGGATGAAGTCGAGGTTGCCGCTGCCGACGACGACGTTGTTGGTGCGCTCGACGACGCTCTGCAGCGTGCCGTCCAGCGCCGGGCCCGGGCTCTGGTCGCCGCCGTCGCCGACGAAGACGTTCTTGTCCGTGCATTGCGCCCAGTTGGCGTCGGCGGGCGCGTTGATGGCGGCTTTGACGTCGCTGCGGTTGAAGTACACCTCGACGCCCGGCGGCGAGTAGTCGCCGCTGTTGACGATGCCGAGCACGCTGTACGCGTGCGGGCACGTCTCGGTGATGTGGTAGATGTTGAAGCACGGGTTCACCTCGAGCGCTGCCGCGTAGACGTAGTCCCAGAGGTCGCACGACGCGACGGCCTCGTCAGAGTAGGGGTCCGGCAGCAGCGGGAAGGGTTCCTGCGGCGGCGGGAAGGTGAGGTACTTTTCCAGGTACGAGGTGTAGTTGCAGGCGTCGGAGCGGGCCTGCAGGTCCTTCGTGAAGCTGTCGTTGAGGAAGAAGACGTTGGACCAGAAGTCGACGTATTGGGGGACGATGACTGGGGTGCGTGTGTGAGCATGTGCGTTCTTTTTTTTTTTCCTATTTTCTTTTTCGGGAATCTTACCTTCTTGCTGCAGGACTTCGTCGCCGATGATGGGGTCGTTAATGGCGATGCCGGCCAGGTTGTAGTAGTCGGTGTCGTTGCGGTTCAGGAACTCGTTGGCGACGTACGGCACGTAAAAGCCGGCGTAGCTCTCGCCCGTGATGTACACCTCGCTGCCATGCGTGTCGAAGGTGTCGACAAAGGACTTGTAGAAGCCCGCGAATTCCTTGGCCAGCTCGAGTTCGTTGGTGATGTCCGGCTCGCCCTGAGAGAAACCGACGCCGACGGGTTGTCTGTGGGGGGCAACATGTTAGACGAATGGCATTGCGGGGTTTGGGTTTAGCTTACTCGACCCAGAGCATGTTGGTCAGGTTGACCCAGGTGTAGGGGTTCTGCACCGGGGCGTAGGTGCCGGACTCCCACGTGAACGGACCATTCTCCGTCAGCAGGCCGCTGAGCGAACTGCAACCTGGGCCGCCGTTGAACCTGGAAACAAAATCAACAAATGCAATCGAAGGGCAATGTGCGAGTTAGTGCATACCAGATGGTAATCTCGTCGGTGGCGTTAGGGTTCGTGGATGGGAAGAACCTAGGTAATTCTGATCAGCGTTAAAGCGGTGTAAGGGCAAGCAAGCGCACGTACCAGAAGTACAGCTTCCGCGTCTCGTTGGCCTTGTCCGAGATGGGCAACAGACCGGCGTAGGATTCGCCAATGTCGAAGTCGACGTCGGGGATGTTGGTGCCGTTCACGGCGAAGGCTGCAGGAGCGGTGATCAGTGTCTCAGCCAACAAACAGGGGCAAAGAGGGCTGCATACGCTCCGTCTTGTCCGTGGCGAAGGGCGAAGCACGCTTCTGCAGCTTAGGCAGCTCGGCGGCGACGGCTTGGGCGTCGAGAGCGGCGGCATCGCGCTTCTCGAAGAAGGCCTTCTTGACTTCGTCGGCGCGCTGGAAGGCGTGCAGGGGGCCGCGGGCCTGCTTCGCGGCAGCGAAGGGGAGCAGGGCGGCGCTAAGCAATGCGAACGAAGGCTTCATCGTGACAAGCAACACCAAGACTGCCGAGTGTGGGCTCCCAAGCCCCGAGGCGCGCAGAGGCGGGCTTTTAAGCTGGGCGGGCTCCGCTCTTGCGGGTAGGTACCTTGCAGGTCGCGCCATTATTTGCAAGGCGGAGATAACAAGCACGACAGCAGCTCTGGGGCTAGCGGAATCGGGCAGGAGCTGCTGTCGTGGCGGACTTCATCTGGAGCGGTCGACACGGGCGGATCAGCCGGCTTAGATGAATCGAAGTCGTCATTGTTTGCCGGCGCATGAAGGCCGCGGCCTGAGTCAGCCGGTTTGGCTCTGGAGTCGAAACGGGCTACGGCGCAAGGCGGGAAGTGATGCGACCGATCTGCGTCGTTCCGGCGCCGCCATTCGCTGATCGGCTCAGACAGGAAAGAAACAGCGGTATGTATGATGCGGGTTTTCAGGAGCAGCCGTCGGCTCGACCCAGCTCCGGAAGGATTCGAGACGGTGTGTGGTGGTCTTTTTGTGACGTCGTGGGGCAGCGTGGCAGTGGTGGTGGCAGCAACAATGTGCGGGGCTGGGCCAGTCCGGAGCCATCCGTGATAGTTCGCGGCTGGCTGCGCCGCAAAGCAAGAGCCTCACGCCCGTGATTCCGGGGATTCTTGCATGTTGCTATTCTTGCACTACTGCCTCTGCTGGCGCTCTTCGAAGCAGATCCCTGCAATCCCAGTCTGACACTGACCGGTAGCACCGAAGACGATCGATTGAGTTGGGCTCTACCAGTGGACACGAGCTCCTATCACTGCCATCACTGCATGTAGCGTCCCGCGAAGCAGCTGTCGGTTCCACCGCCACACGGCGGGAAGACGAGCACGCTTGCCCAATCAGGCAGCTGGAGCCATGATGCCAGCCGAGGCTACCGAGCACGTGACAGCGCGCGGCTGTGGCACAATTTTGCTCACTTGAGATTCTACTACTAAATGAATCGTCGCAGGCGGTCGCGTGCTGTCAGCCGATCCTAGAACGAGCCCTCATAAGCTTTCCTGCAGTGTGCTGGCCGCGCGCCGATATCGGCCCAAGTCTTCTGGCCGCCGAGCATAGGCGCGGCACACGGCGACTCACATGGCACCGGTCATTGACGAAGGTCTTGATGGCCTTGAGGTGGTTTTGACATTTGTTTGCTGGTTTTATGTGTGTTTTGTTTTGCCGTGTAGGCGACGAAAGCGCGCAAACTTGTGTAAAGGGGTATCGAGGAAATTACTGAGGAACCCTTGCTGCAGAAAACACTTCCAACGCCTGGAGACCATGCGCAATGCCCGCGCGTCTATGCGTCTAGGAGATGAGGAGACGAGAAGCCGAAAGAGACTGTTCCAGAGGGTATGCGGTCGTTTGTATGGGCGTGGGCGGCGTCTGGACTTCCACTGCGACTGCGCCCCGGGTAACGCCATGTCGGCCGGTGTCGTCGTGTGAGCGGTTGCCCGATCGGTCCGTGGGCGGCTTAGTTGGGCGAGGCTTCGCGCTGCCACGGCAGCCAAGGGGAGACCTGCAGTTCTGTGAGCCAGGTCCGCGTGCGTCGGCCACGGTTTTGGCGTACCTTATGGGCTGCGCGCTCGGCGGCCACCTTCCGCTCCAGATCCTCCAGGCGCTTGAGCTTCATTTCGTGGTAGATGTGCAGCTGCTCCTTGTGCTCCTCCTTCAGCTTCTTGAACTCGCGGTCCAGCTCCTCGTGCCACGGGTACAGCACGCCCGTCTGGAAGCCGAGGGCCGACACGGCGACGGTGAAGTTCATGTAGGGCAGCCAGCGGCGGGCGGTCGGACCGAGAACCATGGTGACGAAGGAAACCGAACGACGGCGGCAAACGGGCAAAAGGAGTGACGAGCAAAACGAAACTGCGCAAGAGGGGCCGGGGCAGCGGGCGGTATAAATATCTCCGAGGCGCGGGCAGGGGCAGTGGGGAGAGTCGCCTTGTGATGGTTGCTGGCCTCTGCTGACCGAAGCTTTCCGAATAGCGTAACTCGGACCCACTTTGTGGTCTGATTCCAGAGGCCTTTTATCTTGCAACGGCCAGCCCAAGATGAGGAATTGCCGTCAGCGCCGCGTCTGATAGGCCGCCGCCGCCGTATATTTGGCACCAGCCACGTGGTGCGGCGCGAAATAGACGCTGTGCGCGCGCGCTGGACGTTCGCGGCCGCGTCGGGTACGTGGCAGGCGTCGAGCGCCAACGGCCAGACCGCGCCTTCTTACTCGGGCGGCGGCTGTGCGCGCCTTCGAGGCCTGCCTGCGCCGCAGAAAGCTCTGTTAAAACGGGCCTCCGGCTCATCGACTCACATCGCCACCCGCCCCCTCCGACTTCGCGCCCAGCGCTCGCCGCCATCCAGCCTTGGCCCGGCGTTGCCTGCTCAGCTCGGAATCCACGCCCGCGAACACCCGCCGATGGGGGATCAGCTGGCCGTGCCGGATACGGCTTCTGACCTGCACTCTCCGCAAATCACAGTCCTGCGGATGACAGATCACGGCCATGCGGACGGAGTGCAAAAACCGGGGGAGGCGTTGTTGGTAAGAAGGGAATAAATGACCTCGGTTTCAGCGCGAAAGGAAGGAGTCACCGGCCAGACGCACGACAGTCTCAGCCGCAACAACGGCAACCCGGAACCACTTGCTCTCCCTATATAACGCTGGCCACCCGCAACCTTTTATCCGAAGCCCGCCTGTGGGAAAATCCATGTCTTCGAACGACAACCCGCGCCTCCCCGCCAATCCCGCAAATTCCCGCATTCTGCCGTCGCCGCGCCATTGGGAATACGAGAAAAACAAGAACGAGAGAGAGGCTGTGTGCCATCCGAATTACGATGGACAGACGACGACAATAGCTGCTTTTTTTGTAGCGCCTCAAAGGACCGACGTCTGAGGGTGGGTCCCGTTGCAGCGGGACGGAACGAGGCATCAACCGCCTCCGCATTGCCTTTCTCGGCGCACCCGAGGCGCGTGCGTGCGTGCGTGCGTGCATGTCCTCGCGTTCTCTCGACCAATATTAATCAACTTTCGCCATCTACCATTTGTAGCCCTCCTCGTCGTCCACTTCGCTATTCATGACAAGCAGGTCTGTCTCCTCCACGAGCAGGCGGTCTCCGTGCGTCTCGTTCCGCCATTCTCGGAGCTTAAGAGCATCAACGCCAACCGTGGCACTCGTCGTGATTCTAACATTGCATTAGCCGCCGCGATTCGGTGTTGACTGAAAGGAGAACGCACGCGCTCACGGCCGCCATGAAACAGGCGAAGTTGAGTGGCCCGGTCGAGCTGTGCTCGAGCATCCCGCTCGCGCTGGCCAGGTAGTATGCCATGGCGCTTTCCGCAGCCACAAAGCACGCGTTGAAGCAGATTCCAACCACAACTGCCATCTGCCGCTTCGAATCGCGGTTCTCAACCGTCTTGTGCTGTTTCGGGTTCTCCAACGTGTGGACGGCGCCGAGCAGGACGAGGTTGCAAAACAATGCAAAGGTTGCCTGGAAGGGGGGAAATCACCGTCAGCAAAATGAGTTCTGCGGACTGAATCGGCGTTGTAAATCAGCAGCTCACCACGGCTCCAGCACCCCACGGTGTCACGTGGATTTGCGTGGATATGTCGAAGTCCTCTTTCATGTTGACATCTGTCGCGACGAAGGCAACCATGTTGGCCATCATCATGCCGAGGTGGCCTAGTACGCAAAGCACATGGACCGAAGTCCAGGAAATCGGTATCGACATTTTGCGCGGTGATGGCTTCCAGGTAGATTGGAGGATATCGTCTTCGAGAAGACTTGTTTGAGCTTGTTGCTGAACGTTGCATCGTTTGCAGTAAGCGCTCTGGGAATGACCACAGCCTGCTACAGAGTACATCAGTTGATATAACCCAGGACTGACGGACTCAGCCTCCTTTGTACCGAGGCGTTGATGACGGGGCTGTGCAGCAGTGTTCTCCTAAAATACGCTAAGCAGCCGAGGTCCTGTGCTGGGGACAGCCTTGCATCCTGTAGGCTGACTGCTACTTAATCTGACATTTAGCGCGAAAAATGTCGAAGCTACCGAAGAGTACAAGTATTTATTTGCACCGCAAACGCCTGCGGGCGGGAGTGAGGTTATCAAACGGAAGCTCAAAGCTTTTACAAGGGTGCTTTGCTGGATGCGTTATTTCGTTCGACCAAGCATAGAAGTTCATACTGGCGCATGAGCCTCATGCTTCCCCCGAGAAAATTACGTCGTTCTTAGTCCACTTCCAACGCTGGCCATAAATAGAAATATTGAGCACCTCACCACAGCACTGAAAATTGCTAGAAGTCGTCATTCTGCTTGATAACCTTCGTGGAGGTTGAGGCCAGCTCATAGGTATAAAACGAATCATAGGGCAATACCTCTCTCAACCCGTCCAGACTACCATAATAATGGGGCATGGCCTGCATGGACCAGCCAGAACAGCCTCTTTTCTCCGTACGCCAAAGGAGTATTCCTTAACCCAACAATACCTTTTCACCCGAAGCAGCAATGCGCGGACCTCGCGCCGGAACGACGAGCCCTTTGCATCTTGAAACAGCTTACTGCGCAGCCATCAAGCTCAGGTACACGCCCCAAGCCACGCCAATGACGCTGCCGAAGACGACCCTCTTCTCGACGGGGATCATAGTGAAACTGATGATGGACACCAGCGGCCACAGCTTGGTGCCGGCAACGAAGATGGGCCAGAGTCCCTGCAGCCACAACGGAAAAAAAAAAAACATCAGCCAAATCTCCACACACCCCGGACGCTCCCCCACCTCCCACGACTGACGAGACCGCCACACTCACCTCCTTGACAGCCACCTTGATGCCCTGCGCGTCGCCGCCGTTCAGCGCCTTCATGCCGGCGATGAACAGCACCGTGTTGACCACGCCGCCCACCGTCTGATCCAGCAGGAACTTCCAAAAGACGTTCGTCCAATCCATCCCCGCGCCTTTCCGCCGCGCCTTGTCCTTGACCATGGCGTCCGGCGCCGGCTTCTCGTCACCATCCTGCCTCTTCTCCTCCCCCTTCTTCCCGCCGTGCTGCTGCTTCTTCTCGCCGGGAAACACGTCTTCGAGGAACTCCTGCCACAGGACATTCGGCGGCGTGCTGAGGACGGTGAAGAGGACGAACTTTGCGACGGGCGCGGCGTCGATGGTGAAGGATTGCTATAAGGGAAGGAAAGGGAGAAAAGGATGTCCGTCAGCGTTTTCTTTTTTGGCTCTCTCTCTCTCTCCTTTGAAATGTTTTTTGTAGCCAATGCGCGTGGGTGGTGGGAGTGGATGTGTGCTGGGTGGGTGGGCTTAGCTCACGCCCTTCTTTTGCGCCGTGATGAGCTGCGCGAGTATGTTGCTGGCGGCGGACAGCGCGGCCGCTGTGGCGGTTTGCTGGACCATTGGGCTCGGCATGGCGACGGAGCTTTGGTGTGACCGGGAGTAGAGGGATGGTGTTCGGCGGCGGCGGCGGCGGTGGTGGTCGCTGCAGGTTGCGTTGGGGCGGGGTTTAGGCTTGGTCTGTGCCGGCAGCGGGGACGCGCGAGGGGTTTCGGAGACTTGTGGAGCTCGGGCGGGACGAGGGAGGGTTCAGGCGGTTGTTCGTGCTGAGGATGGGCTCGAGGTTGACGCGTGGAGAGGTTGGCAGGTTGCGCGGTCGCTGGGGGTGGATGCCGGTGAGACGGGGGCTCGCGCGGGCGGGCTGTCACAGCATGGGAGGAGGAGGGTGGTGAAAAGATGGAATTGCGACATCTATCTAGTCGGAGATGGCTGAGGATGGATGAGCAAGAGCGACGACTATGCGGCCCGACATCAACCCGCTTACCTAAGCACCTCGCTATCCGAGCTGTGTGCAACCCCAACACCAACCTCAAACCCAGCCCGCTATCCCGCGCTCCGCTTACATCATTCCCAAGCCGCCATGTTGAGGAATGCGCGTGGGAAATGGAAGCCTCCGGCCCCGCCGCGCCGCTCAGCAGCCACCAGCCTCCTCGAAGCTCTCGACAGTTGGGGTGTCCCTCGAGGACAGACGACTGACCGCCCATCACCGCGTCGCGATCCTTTGCCGGAGACAGGCAATGGAGAAGCTTCACCGTCAACGCCTAGACCGAAGTTTAACAATATGTGCAGCTTTACCTCGCACCGATTCCTGTATGTTTGGCCCTGTCCATGGCAGAACAGCAATCCTGACCTGTCCAGCTTCAAAGAATCGGCCAGGTATGCCGGTCAGCACTTCCGATTCAGTTTTCGTGGACTCGTTGAAGTTGCGCGTTCTATCGTAGGACAATCCGCAACCGAAACCATTCCTCTCACAAAAATTGGGGAGGGCGAAACTTATCGCGACATTCGGGCTGCTACGAGCCCGCCCATCCGTTTCCGCCTTTACTTCAGCCCGAAGGATATGGAGGACGGGTTGGTGGCATTGAGAACGGCGAGTCAAGTCGCAACTATGGATCTTGCGAGATCTCTCGGTGCTCCCGTTCCCAAGGTCCTGCGTTACCATTGCACCCAGGACAATGCTGTCGGCCAGCCCTTCATCGCCTTCCGCGATCCCGGCGGCTCTGTCATCAGCAACGTCTGGATGGACATTGACGACCGGGAAAGACTCAAATTGGGCCGTGTGGCTGCCGATGTGCTGGCTAAATTGTCAGCTGTCGAATTCCCTGCCTATGGAAACATCTATTACACCCGCGACCTGCCTGACGACTGCAAATCCTATCCCATCCCCGACCGTGGTGAGTTGGAGGGCCTCTGTGTTGGTCCATTCTGCTCCAGTCACTATGACCGCCGCTGTTCCTACCGATCGCGTAGCCCTTGTAATTCACCCTACCCACCTTCTACCCGCCACTCAGCTGACCAGTCCAGATAAATATCCGCACCACTTCGCTCTCAATACGGCACTGAAGAAGAAGGAAGGCTCGTATGTTTCACCTCTTGCGCACCCTGATGACGTCGCACGCTCCAAGCAAGCCGAGCTCTATGAGGATTATTTGAAAATTTTGCCTCATCTTTTACCAGTCATTGATGCAGCAATGAACGCCCCGAGACTGGTGGTTGACAGCTTCCTCCCGCTCTACTATTTTGAAAAGCCCCTTTTAACCGCGTCTCGAGACATGGCAATTGCCGCTATACTTGATTTCAGCAAGTTTTTTATTCGACCTTCTTTTCATCAGCCTCAAGCTTCCACGGCGTCAATGGCATCAAACATACCACAGATGCCACGAGAGCCTGGAAACATGTCCAGCAAGCAACAGGAGCTCATTGCGAAGCAACTGATGAGCTGGCGTCAGTGGATGGTGAAGACGACAAGCTTCGATACAATCAAACACGTCGACGGAGCCGATGCTGCAAAGTGGGGTTTGCTACAAGAGCTATTCAATTCCATCAGGCGCCCCTTTCACAAACACAACCGCCTCCACTGCGCCCTGATCAGAGTTACGGAGCAATGGGACGACATTACAAGAACGAAAGATGGGCTTGTCCCTCCGTGCCCGATTTCGTATCATGTAAAGGAGAAGGAAGAGACGCTTCGCGAACAGGAACGCCTTGATGCTGTGCGAGACGAGTGGCGTTTCTTTTGCGCGGTCACTGGGACCAGGGCCGATGGAGCCGTTTCAGCCCATGATTACGAGCGCGCGAACAGATACTGCAGCAGTATTCATGACAGAGTCAATGCCAACGGCGGCAAGTATTTCCCGGATGTGGATGTGAGCGACAGCACCGGAGAGACTTTCGAGACACCGGATGACTTCGAGACGGTCCTTTGCAAGCGGATGGGCATTTCGCGGCAGACTTTCTGGCGGACCGTGGTGGATTCACAGCCAGAACCGACTTTCAGCGAAGGAGCATCTCGTGACCAGCCAGTGCTTTCCGCGTGGGACGACCTCTTATTCACCCCAGACAAGGAAGAGCAATAGATGACACCCAAGACACGTCGATACAATACAACGTGCAGTCTTGGCACAACAAGAAGGGAGAACGCAAACAACTCACCAGAACAAACGCCTTACATGTCCGAGCAACCGCCGTGCCAGCACAACGCCGCGCCGTCATCGTCCCCTTCGCCCTCTCCCCAATCCCTCGTCAGCGCCCTCTCCGCATCCGACGACGACACCCCGTCACCCTGGCGCTCCTTCGACCCATACGTCGCGATAGCCGGTAAGCGCCACCCGCCGCCTTTGGTTTCTTTTCTTTCCCTCTTCCCACAAACGTCGCTGAACACCAAAGGAAGAAGAAAAAAAGCCCTCCAATCCCTCGCCCAACACCACCACCGGCGGCCCAATCACAACGACGACAACCACGGCCCTCGCATCCATCCTTCGCGCAGCCGATCGCTGGCGGCAGCTCTGGCAGGCTTCTTCTTCGTCGCTGTCGTCATCGGTATCGGCGGTGGCGGCGGTGAGGAAACACGCTTTCCTGCGGCACGCGGATGAGCTGTGTTGGTTGGTGAGGACGGTGGTGGAGGGGGCGCAGAAGGACGGCGACGGGTCAGACGACGGATATATGCGAAGGGTGTCGGTGGATTCGTTTGAGGTATTGCATGGGTTTATTGGAAGGTATGCGTGGGTGTGATGGTGGATGGGATGGGGGTGGGGGTGGGGGTTCTATTGGTGCGGGATGGGGAGTGGATGGGGACGGGGATTAGGAGGGAAGAATTGAGACTTGAACTCTGTGGCAGCCGGAAAGCTTCGACCTCTTTGACTGCGGAACAGCCGGCGTTTGTGCTGCTGAGTTTGTTATTAATAGCATGTGGGAATAAGCAATTGCTGAAGGTAGGATTCTAGTGAGCCATCAAGGTGTTCGGGTCAAGCGGAGAGGGGAAAGTGGGGAGGCGAAGCTTACCGAAGCTTGATGTTTCGTACTTCCCCACTCCTGCTTCCCCGCAACATCTTGCGACTTTCCGCCCTCGCGATTGCTGAATGTCACAATGTCGAGTCTGGTTGAAGCCTCTGTCACCCCAGAGCCGTGGCATCTGCCAATTGCAACGGCCTTAGCTAGTACGAGGCCTGAGACATGCGGAAGCGCGTGCGGTTCAGCGGCACACATGTTGTACCCAGCGCACCTGCCAAGCCACGCTCATCCAGACCCCTGCGAGTGCATGCGCCAATGACGTTACCCCTGCAATCGCGACTGTCAAGAGTGCGCGGGGCGGGAGCTACAAAAGCTGCGGCTCTGCTCCCGGAACCGTTGAGAACCCTAACATCCGTCTCACTCGCTGGACCAACCATGATTGGCAAGTCCTTTGCCCTCGCTCTCTCAGCAGCCGGCCTCTGCGCCGAAGCTGCGGTTATCGAGCTCCGTCAGCCTGCTGCCGCACCCTCGTCGACTACTAGCGTCCCCGACTACTTCCAAACAACTCTCCACCAATATGAAGGTAATGCCACGCGTGAGACCAGAGAAGAAAGCCAATTGACTCAATCTTCAAGGCCCTACTGCTACCGGCGACGCTCCCTTCCTTGGCGCGACCAACGCTGCTCCCTTCTCCGGCGTCTCGTACATCGCACCTCAACCTCTCGAGACTCAGCAGCCCATCGTTGGAAACACGGCGAAGAAGAACATCTTTCAGCTGATGGGACATCTGACCCCTTACACTCCCAATCCGGATGGCTTCGGCGTCGACGAATATCCTCTCCCGCCCGGCACAAACATCACCCAGCTTCACATGCTGCACAGGCATGGCGAGAGGTATCCCACTTCGACCGACGGTTCGATTACCCTGGCGGAGAAGATTGTCAATGCATCGGGCACCTTCAATGCGACGGGGGACCTGGCCTTCCTGAACACTTGGACAAACAAGCTGGGTGCCGAGATCTTGGTACCTGTGGGCAAGCAACAGTAAATCCAGCATCCGTTGTCTTCGTGAGGATTGAGCTGATCTTCCAAAGCCTCTTCGACTCTGGCACTACCCACTACTACAACTACGGCCATCTGTACCCCAACAACGGTAGCAAGATCATTGCCCGTTCCACGACCCAGAACCGGATGGTCGAGTCTGCCGAGTACTTTTTGGCTGGATTCTTTGGCCTGGGATGGACGCAGAACGCCACGCTAGAGTTGATTATTGAAGAGCAAAACTTCAACAACACTCTTGCTGGCTACTACCAATGCAACAACTCCAATGCCGCAGTCAACGACGGTGGCCACAACGGTACGGCACATACTTTGCGTGCTATCAATGTTCTTGCTGACCGCCTGTAGCATCAACCGAATGGGCGAGCATCTACCTCGCCAACGCCACCGAAAGAATCCAAGAGAAGATCGAAGGTCTGAACTGGACAATAACAGACTCCTGTAAGCCCTCCATCCCTCTCCCATCCACCCAAAAGCCCACAACGCCAACCACGCACCCCTCCACCAGACTACGCGCAATCGCTCTGCTCCTACGAGACCGTCGCCCTCGGCTTCTCGCACTTCTGCAGCCTCTTCACGTACGACGAATGGCTCGGGTACGAATACAGCATCGACCTGCAGTTCGCCGGGGGCTACGGGTACCAATCACCAACCGGGCGCGCCGTCGGCATCGGCTACGTGGCCGAGGTGCTCGCCCGGCTGAACCACCACCTCATCACCACACCCACGGCCCAGGTCAACGTCTCGCTCGACAGCAGCTCCGCCACCTTCCCGCTCGGCCAGCCGCTGAATCTCGACTTCAGCCACGACACGAACATCATGTCCATCCTGACGGCGTTTGGCCTGCGCCAGTTCGCCCCGTTCATGCCCGCGGATGAGTATACGCCGCAGCGCCCCCTCGTCGTGTCGCACATGGAGCCGTTTGCGGCGAGGCTGGACATCGAGGTCGTCCAGGCGCCCGCGCCGGTGTCGCCGGATCGTCGGTCGTCAGGCAACGTGTACAACGAGACTGGGGCACCGACGCAGTACGTGCATTTCGTCCTCAACCAGCGCACCGTGCCGCTGCACGCGAGCTTCCCCGAGTGCGAGCGAAGGGACGATGGATGGTGCGAACTGGAGACTTTCATGAAGGTTCAGCAGACGAAGCTGGACGAGGCGATGTATGATTGGAGTTGCTGGGGAGACTATTCGCCGGTCCCGTATGGTGAAGTTACGGATGGCGTGCCGGTTGCTGGGCCGCCTGGTGGGGAGGGGGAGGGGGAGCTTTGAGGTGGGGGCGTGCTGTGGGTGTGTCCACGTGTGTGGGGATGATGTCGTCACGTGTGTGATGGCCGGCCCTGCTGGAAACTGGGTAGGTGGATGTGTGGGTATTTAATGACCGTGCAAATTCTAGCTTCACTGCTTTCTTTCAACAACATGGGCGCGGTCTCCACTGCTTCCCATGGACCATCGCACGCATGCGTCGGATGGCAAGGATAGTACCACTGGCTCTGGCGTGTTGCCACGGCATCTCAACAGTAGCCACTCCAATTTGTCGTGCGAGACGATGTACGTCCCCGTTTTAGAGCAACGATGGGTACCGGCATTGTTGCTCGATGCTGAGCGTCATGTTTATGCAAACATGCTGGCTCCTCGAGCGCTTCACACTAGCTATGGTTCGGCGTCACAGGCGCCAAACAAAGTGCGTCGTGAACTCTTTCGGAAAGGAGTGGTTCCTTTATAACCTCCACGGTTTCTCCTGCTCTGGCAATGCTACGGCACCAGCAGCAGTCTCGAGAGCTTCTTATATCATCTCCATCGCACCGGACGAGCCGGTCAGGTGGCACGTGGCACGCGGTGTGCAGGAGGCCCGGGCGTGACAGATGACCGCGCCGAGAGATGCACGCGTGACGTGTGCCAGACGGGAGCTGGTGGCTGATGTGGTGGTTAAAAAGCGGCGCTGCCTGGCACGATGCTGGGGCTGACATCCTTGCCTTTCTGTCTCGCACGGAATGCAAAGCCTGGATTTGGACCCAGACAACAAGTGCACTGGCGTCTTCGCGTGCCTGCATTCTCATCGACTGACTGGTGCGTCCTCGCGCGTCTGCTCTCCCGTGTCCCATACCGATTTCGTTGCGGTAAGCAACTGCTGTTCGCCGTTTGTATTGATGGTGAATGTCTGCGGCCAAGGTAAGTGGCGGAGATCGGCATTGAGCGAGTATGCTGAGGCGGGCGCGAGCGGCGTATGCTGTTCACGGACTGGGAATCCGGAAGCAGAACGACAAAGTGGAACGACATCTAGCGCATGAAGCCAACACCAGCCCGAGTGAAGGATGATTCAGAGGTGCGTAGGATCCGCCACTCCTCTTGGGCGATGGACTAAGAACTCAGAATGCCGCTTCGAGGGGGCCTTTATATCACTTTAATCGATACAAGCGAGTCAGCTGTGTGGGTTATGCCACGCGTTGAGCAGAAGCGGTGTGACGTGATTGGCATCGCTGAAAGCTGCACGCGCCGCAGACAGAATTTTCACGTTGTCTCGAGGTTTAAAAAGGATGCTCAGCCGGTTTCTGTGTCTTCGAATTCGACCATCGTCTACTTTCGACGAGCTCGTGCCGATAGGCGATGAGCATCGACGTACTGACTCTGATACCGTTCGTATTCCTCACCTACTGGCCCTGGCTTTGTTTTGCGTCGAGGCAAGATAGCCAAAAAATGAAACTTGTCACCTAAACAGTCCTGAAGAATGTTGGTGATGATGCTGCGGGTCAGCAAGGAAGCTAAATGCTGGATGTATGCATGGATGAGTATTGCTGTCTCAACATCGTTTGGGGAAGAGCTGCTGCGGGAAGTTTTTAGGACCTGCACGCGACGAACAAACGCCCAAGATGTACCAATCCATGAAGCCCGAAGGAGTCAAGGTAAGTTAAAGCGCGGCTGTTGTGGGTGATCAGGTCGGCTACTTTGCACAGAAAGCTCTCTGGCGGCTGCCGCTGGGTTTTATAAACATTTCCCCATGGATTCATGTGCCCTCGTGGATTCATGTGCCACTAGACATGTGATCGGGCAAGGCAGTCACCTCGAGCACGTGAAAGGTGCACAGAGCTAGTATTGTTCGCCGCTGCACGCATGACAAGATGTAATATAGTTCGAGGCGCGGCAGTCGTTCCAGTGAGATCGCCGGGCAACTGCGGCGTGCGGAGGTTCTGATTGGCTCCAGCAAACCCCCCGCCATCAGACGTCGTCCTCCAGAACAACACACACATCATCAATCACAGCTGTCTCCTCTCCCTCCATCCTCCATCCATCAAACTAAGCCCCCATCAAGACCCAAGACCCAAGCTCGGACGAATAAAACCTTCAACACCAACGCGAAAACGGAACCACATAGAGAATTCCCAAGCAGACAATCCCATGGCTCCCACCAAGAAATAAAAAATTTTTGTGCAAACCGGAGACAGCACAGCACAGCACCAAAAAGCCAACCACCCACCCATCGAAAACCCCTCAACCGCACCGCCCTTTCCCTCCCTCTAACCGCCAAACCACCCGCGGAAACCGCCATGCCCCCTATGACCACCACCGCCACCAACCCACCACACCCTCAACCCAGGCGCCTCCGACTCCCTCGGCCACGCCGGACGCAACGAGGGCGGTGGGATGTCGGCGAGGGCGAGGGCGAGGGCGGTGGGTGTCGGCGGAGCAGCAGTCGAAGGAGGAGCAGTCGAAGCAGGAAGAGGGGTTCGACGTTCGACGCATGCTGCTGTTGTGCGGGCGACGAATCCCGTATGGCGGGACGGGGCGGGAAGGGACGGGAAGGGACGGCGTGTATGGGTATGATTCTTTCCTGCGGGGCGGGGCGGATCAGCGGCGCGGCGGGGTGAGGGGTGCCTGTGCTGTGCTGTGGTGTGCTGTGCGTGCGGAAGGGAGTTTAACGTTGCCGGGGGGAGGGGAAGCCGGTGCGAGATGTTGGGGGTTTGGCAGGGGGAGTATGGGGTCGAGGTGAGGTATATATTACGGGGAGCAGGAGGCGAAGGAGGGGGCGGAGGGAAGGGTTAGATCGGTTTTTTGTGGCGTGGTCCGAGGGGGTGGCATCGGGCGATGACGGGGTGGAGGGATCGGAGGAGGAGGCCGTTTTCGGAGGCGCTAGGCGTGTATAGGAAGGAGGGAGTGGGAGACCGCAGTGACGGAGGGGCATCCGGATGCGCTGAGGTGGGAGGGGAGAATGTGGAAAGTGGAACGTTGTTTGAGCGATGTCGATATGTAGTGGAATTCTTTGTTGTTGCAACGTTGCTGGATGGCAGTCTTCGGGAAGTGATGTCGATTCCAAAGCTGCGAGACGGAGAGATACAAGAGTGCTCGATTGATAAAAAAAACAAACAACAGAAAGCAAAATCCAAATCTTGCCGATCACGACTGACCGAGCGGGTATGAAGCTTCAAACGCAAAACCGCAAGAACCGCCCCACTGCACTACTCAATCGCACCAATACCCCACCACTGCACTGCTCAACCGCACCAAGACCCCACCACAGCCCGCTACTCATCGGCCCTCGGCTTGCGGCCAGTGACGACGCGCAGCGTGTTGTAGCCATGAAACCTCGTATTCTTCAAATCCTTGCGCGCCTCAGCCACCGCAACCTCCATCTCCTCGCGCGTCCAGCCCAGCACATCGACCAGGGTACCCAGGGCATACGGGGCCAGCGCGTCCAGGTACTGGGCCAGCTGATACCTGCCGATCTGCTTGATCTCGGGGTCCTTGGGCCAATGGTTGAACGGCAGCTTGAAAATCTGCTCTCGCACGTCGACGAAACCCGCGTCCTGCATCCAGCCCTTCAACAGCGCGGGCGCGTGCATCGTCATGCCGAGGCCGTCCATGGCGTTGCGGATCGTCTCCTGCAGCCTGAACAGGGCGCACGTGTCGGGATAGGTACCGTCGTCGCTGGTGCTGGTCGTGTCCGTCTCCTTGGCCTCGAGGAAGCCGCCGGGGTTCAGGTTGGCGAAGCACTGGCGCAGCAGGCGCGGCCAGTCGGCGATGCAGGCGTTCATGTTCATCAGGTGCACGAGGTCGAACTTCCTGTCGTACGCCCACTCCTCCTCGGCGTTGTCGATGACGAACTTGAGGTTCGGCGGCACCCACGACGGCTGGATCGGGCTGATGTCCACGCCGACGACTTCGGCCGATGGGTACGTGTCGGCCGCGTCGATGGCCCAGATGCCCGTGCCGCAGCCGACGTCCAGGATGCGCTGCGGGTTGTCGACGGGCGCCAGGATGAGGCGGCCGCCGAGGAGCATGCCGTAGATGTGGTGGATGAGGTCGCTGCGGTCGCATTCGGCCTGGTGGTGGGTTAGAGGTGCGGGTGCGTGGTGGTGGAGTGGGGGCAGACCTCATCGTTGGGTAGGAAGTACTTGGAGCCCTTGTAGGCGGTGTAGCGGCGGCCATTCTTGTACTCGTAGTTGAGGATGGACGAGGTCAGCGAAGTGAGGTCGCTGCGGCTGCGAGGCGGTTAGCACCACGGCACATGCAGGGCGCAGGGATGTGTCGAGGACCGCGCACCCGTCGTCGCTGCCGACAGCCGAGTCGGTTTCGTCGGTCTGTGCAGAGTCAGTCGGGGCGGTCAGGGGCCGTGGGTTGGCGATGGGCGCAGGGAAGGCCACGCACGTCGGGTTCGATGATGGCGCCGGCGGCGTGGGCTGCAGGGGCTGTGGGATCCGGACACATGGTGAGGGCGGTGCTGGTGTGAAGAAATTTGGGGACGTGAGATGCAGTGCGGGGGATCCAGCGAGGAAATGCGCTGAAGGATCCGGGGACACGGCAGGCGCGCGGCGGAGCGAGGCGCTGTGTTGGTGAGTTGCGCCGACGCTCAGCATGCATTTGGCATGACAATCGGCTGATCCGGGATCGTCGCCCTTCGCTCCTGCCGCGCTGAACTCCGCGAGTTCCGCCGTAAATCCACCCGACGGTAAGGTGTCTTTAATATTCTGTTCAATGCCCGTCTGGCTTCACAGAGCCGGTGCCCGACCTGGAGCATTCCTCTTCCGACACTTGCGCATCCGACTTCCATTCCAAGGACACGGCGTTGGACTCTTGACCTTCATCCGACTCTTGACCTTCATCCGACTCTTCACCTTCATCCGACTCTTCACCTTCGTCTTGCTCTTCCGACTTCTCAGACTTGGAGTCTTGGGTTTCCTCCTGAGAACTCTCGTACTGACTGTCCGCATCCGGCCCAGCACCCGCTTCAAGTAGCACTGCGACCACCTCCTGATTCCCACATTTTTGGGCTACATCAAGTGCCCTTTTGCCTTTCCAAAAACCCCATCTGGATCGGCGATTGAGATCTGCCCCAAGCCCAAGCAAGAGGAGTGCGATGTCTCCTCTTGGCATCCATGCTGCTGAGATCAAAGCTTCATCCAGGTCATCTTGGCTGAGACACTCGCTATCCCATAGTATCTGGATGATCTCCTCATGGCCACCCATAACAGCCGCTCTCAGATCCTTCCCCGATGGATTTGTAGAATGATCGTTCATCAATACTTTGACGACTTTCCCCTGACCTAATTCAGCGGCTGTGCACATCAGTAAATGGTTTTTCCTCCCATTCGACTTCACGCCATACTGGAGGAGCCACAACCCAACCTCTTCTTGAGACTCGGAGAGGACGCGCTCTAGAAGCCAGTAGTAGTATGTTTCTTCGTCCACAATTGCTGGGTCGTGTTTAATAACCAACTCAGCAATTCGTAGGCGCTCGGACCTACACGCTTTCTCAAGCGCCCGCTTTAATGTGTTCCGATCTACCGTATTATGCTGAAGAAGCAGCTGAAACTTTTCCTCTTTTCTATAGGCACGCCTGAAAACATGCCTATCGACTCGCGCTCCATTCTCCAATAAGATCCGCATATTCTCCAGATCTCCGTTTTTGGTTGCAGCTTCAAGTGGTGTGATTGTCGTGCGGTGGCCGTCATATTGTATTCTTTTAACGTCAATGTTGAACCCTTTGTCCTGGCCATATTTGAGCAGACGTTCGAGGCAGCGCCTGCTGAGTCCAGCATCGCACGCATACCACAACGGAGAGGACTTCCAATCGCTGAACCGATGAAAATTCCAATCGCTGGGCCGAGAAGCCTCAAGAAGCACCCAGTTGTGGTAGTACTGTTCGTCAACATGAGTGAAGAAATCTATGATCATGTCAAAAACAGTCCCGTTCTGTTTTTCCGTGGCAGCAGCATGCTTCAGAAAGCTCCGCGCACTGTATTCAGCGAATGGAAACATGGTCTTAAGGAAGATTCTATGGTTCCATTCGTCATGTTTCTCTTCGGAACCATAGTGAGATTCTTCCATCTTGTGGTCCACATGCCGAAGGTAAGACATGCACACTATTGCGATTGAAGCCCGAGCCACCATTTCATTGAAGTTCTGGGAATATTCAGAGCTTGAGACGAAATATTCCTTGACAGAGAAGTGCGCCAAATGGAGCTCCAAGATTTGTTCGTGTTTCCACCAGTTGTGCCTGGTGACAAATTTTGTCAGGCTGGAACAATATCGCGCGACCTCTGTAGGATTCGGCATCCGATCAGCTGGATCAAAAGCTGTTGGTTTTTCCAGATGTACTGCCACGGCGTCGACAAGTTCCTCTATTCTGAATGGCCTTCCACCATAGATCAGAAGCTGGAGTACTCTGATGGTTTTTGATTTGAACTTGTCCGGAATCCGAGCCATGATTCTGGAATAAGTTTCATCCAAATCTTTCGGCAAATTTTCCAAAGCATTGTACAGAGAATCGCGGTCAATACAGCTCTCCAGATCTTCCATCTGGCAGGCAACGTATCGAAACCTGAGTTTGTTAGCACTTGTGATGACGTATAGTCATTGATATCCCTTACATGCCACCGGCCTTTTCTAGCAATTTTGCTTGAATTTGCTCCTGGATTTCGGATCTTCCTTGCCATCTCTTCAATCCATCGCCCCATTTGATCTTTGTACTGACGTAGGTCTCGATGTCCCGGTTCAGTTCCTCGCCTTCGATTGGAATGAATGTTCCAATGCCAGACAAATCGCCAAACCCGGACCGTATGTCTTCTTCCTCTCGACTTGTGACCAGGAGGTGAATACTGTTGAGACCAGAACCCACAATCTCTCTGACCCAAGATATGAGTCCCTTGGTATTTCCGGAGTTTTTCCTTGTTACACACTCATCCAGAGCGTCAATCACAATCCAAAGCTCTTGACCCAGCTTCAGCATGTCTGAAAATGCCATCGAAAGCTCTCCCGTGCTCGGTTGCCGAGCGTGACTGTTGTGGTCTTCCTTGCACTCGGCATGAAGTTGGCTCAATACTTGTCGCGATGCCTCATGCTTCGAACCAAGTTGCCAGAGCAAGACACGCAACATGCTGTCAAGTGAAAGCTTCTCCGGCTCCTGAAAATTGAAGTAGAAGTAGAGACATAGACGTGACTCCTTGAGGCACTCAATTATGGTGGAGCTGAGAACAGTCTTGCCACATCCGGGAAGACCGTATAGCCATAGGAACGAGTGAGGATGCGCGACCCACTCATGGAACCGCGGATCTTCTTGCACAAACCAGTTGCCCGAACCAGGAAAACGCTGGTCTTTTGCGCTGATGTAGTTGGTGGAAGGGTCGCATGGTCCGAGCCAGTCTCTCAGATGAGACCACTTCTGGTCCATGTCGATGTCTCTGACTGTCGATTCAATTGCGGAAGTGGCATTCTTTACCGTAGTAAGGCTGTTTTCAACTACAAAGAGAATCAGCTACATTATTTGCCGCATTTACAACTAGACTAACTGCTCTTCAGGCTTTCAGCAAGCTTCTGCTGGGCTTCAAGCCTGTCTGGAGGAATACTCAAAAGAAGCGCTTTGGTGTATGCGGCCGCTGACATGGCGGCATACCCATGCCACGCATCATTTTTGTGTGTATCGGAATAGTCGCAGATGCCACGTACGACTAAACAGGGAAAGTTGTTCATCAAGCCTGCCGCTTCCATCTCGAAACACAGCACCCCGTTCTCTCGTGACAAAGTATCCCTGATCGATGCATCCTTCATCAATGAGTTGCCCGAAGCAATGATGCCGTAGAACACCATGGGGTTGTCGTCTCCGTCCGTTCGTTCTTGACGTTGAACAAGGCTCCGAGGATCGTCACCGCACACAGAGATGCAGGTCTCAGCCGATTGTCCTGGCGCATCAGGATGGATGACGTCGGGCTTGTAAAGCCGGTCGCTTGTATCTGGTTGCCCGTACTTCTGGCGCAACCGCTTGTTTTTCTCAAGAGCCTTGGCAATGGCTTCGGAAATCCCGTTCCCTTCGCTCTCGAACTGTACAGCCAAGCCATGAACAGCTGTGAGAAGGACTTTGGGTGTTTGGTTGAGATGGCCAGAGTGCTGGAACTTCTTCTCCTGGATGGTTTTTCCAAAGTCGTATTGGAAGACTCCGCCCGAGGTTCCTTTCGGGGTGCTGACAACAATGTCGCCGAGACGTATGTCGTTTTGTGCACTCGGCGCTCCGCCGCCGATCCCCACCATCAGCCCAATGCGAATGTTCGGAAACGAGTGGAGCATATCTCGCGCCACACTTGTTGCAGAGCTCGTGCCGTACTCTCCATGAGGTAGGATTGCGATAACGACGTTGTGTTTTCCCATTCGTCCAAGAGTGTAATTGTTGTTGTCATTCTTGTCAACCTTGATCGGGACTCCATGCTTGTCGTCCAGAAATTGGAGTGCGGCTACCCCCTCGGTTTTGAGGGCACAGATCCATCCAACCGTGTACTGACCATTCGGAAGTGCCATGGCCACTTGAATATTGAGGGGTAAGATTTGGAAAACAAATGACCGCCGATGAAAAGCTTGGAGTTTGAGAAAAGGCGGTGATGCGAATATCCATGTGCGGCGCTTTAGATTTTCTACTGCAGTGGACAACCGAGGAGAATGGGGATGTGAGTGCTCAGCTCCACAGCGGACTGCATCCGCATAGCCAGCTGTCCACGCAGGACTGGGATCCTGACCTATCATATCACTGGAGCAAGCGCAAACCCCAGGCAAGCATGATTCGTGCAACTCGTGCTGACTAGCATTCCACTGTAGAGGAGGTTCTGGGGATACTGCCTCTCCTATCGTAGACTGTTGAAGTAAACATCAGGATTTCGGCGCCGGCACACAAATCGTAATGACTGATACATCCAAATCCAGTCTCCCGCTGTCCGACTACGATGCCCGAAAATACCATGTATCGCAAGCTGGGAATGATGAATTCTTTCATGACCCACCGTGAGTTGTACGAATGCCGGCAGTCAGCTCGACAAGATCGGTTATCCGAATGCTGATCCGTGGAATCCGATAGGCTTTCGCTTGCGACTGCTTTTGGGGGCCATATCTGCATTGCCACGTCGGTGTGACAAGCTCCGCTACGTAGCCCTTCCACGCGGCGCAGTTTACTGTGTGGAGCTCCCCCGGACACGCTAACCGCGGTTGTGGCGCTCGGTCGCTCAAAACGTTAGTGTGGTCCCTACTTCAACACCTCCATGCAACTCCGTCAACATTTTTCTTCATCGCTATGGGGTCTGCTCTCACATCTAAAAAATCAATTCATCATCGACCTGGTTCAACTGACTGTAATCCTTGGCCACCTGCTGCGAGATGTGTGACTGGCATGAGGTGACAGGATCGGGAAAATGTGCCGCTCCTGCTATTGCCCTATTTTGATGTTGTGCGGGGAAGCTTCTTGTGAATTGCCTGTTCCTGACAATGTGACCGAGATCTAAAAAAAGAAAAAAGAAAAAAAAACATCAACGCATCCCAGAGCAATGGGATATACATTCTGGCCGCTTGCATGTTGCCAACGATCATCGCCTGCAGCGCGTTCAGACCCTGTCAGTTCCGCAATGGGTCCCTTCTTTCTCCACAGCATCTAAGTTGCTAACCACTGCTTAGACTGAACTGCCATCTGTTAGAGACCACAACTTAGATGGAGCTCTCAGGTGCAAGGGAAACATCCCTTACAAGACAACCCAATTGTCTACACTTGCTTTTCACGACCTCTAAGAGCGGCAAAGCTTTTGCATAGCCTACAAATAACCCTATAACACCCGTTTGCCTGGATTGCATCGGTTGCGCAATGCACCCGTCGGCAAAACTCTGTCAATTCTTCTGCATCTCCATCATCATGTGAGAATCGAAAGGCCTGTGGAAGAACCAGTTTCTGTCAAGAGACGATGTGCATTTAGCAGCAGTCGTCAGGACAAAAGCGTGTGGTCTTTTAGGCAAAATCCGCAACAAAAAGCGTATACGCATGGCGGGCTATACCACGGATAAACGCCGATCTGTTTTTTTCGCAGCCGTGGCTTTTACCCGGCTACTCTGCTTTTTATCCATTAATTTAACACGGGAGTGCGCGCCGAAAAGTAGAAGGGCCCTGAAACTCTCTTGGTGCTGCCCGCCAGCGACAGCGACCAATCAGCGAGAGTCGTATGGCGTATGCTGTCCTTGAAACGCGTTTCCACCGACGCCGGGCCTTCTCTTCGTACAAAAAACCATATTCAGCCATGTTTTGAGCCGGGAAGTTCGCTCCCATCCCACATGATGCAATTTACCTAGTCGCTCCATGTACATACATCTCTCCTCTTGGCAAAATGGCATATAAATAAATCGTAGAGACCTCCCTTAGTATTCACCGTCCACACCACCTCGATCCATTCCACTCTTTTCCACCCAGCCAACCCCAAAATCCACCCACCCACCATGCACGGCACCACCTTCCTCGCCCTCTTGACCTTCGCCTTCCCACCCACCACCACCGCCCTCGTGCTCCCGCGGCAAGCCGCATCCAGCATCAACGACGCCTTCGTGGCCGCAGGAAAAAAGTACTTCGGCACCTGCACGGACCAAGGACTCCTCACCAGCGGGCAGAACGCGGCCATCATCGCGGCCGACTTCGGGCAGGTGACGCCGGAGAACAGCATGAAGTGGGACACGATCGAGGCGTCGCAAAACGGCTTCAACTTCGCCGGGGCCGACTACCTGGTCGACTGGGCCGCGACCAACGGCAAGCTGGTGCGCGGGCACACGACCGTGTGGCACTCGCAGCTGCCGGCGTGGGTGAGCAGCATCACGGATAAGGACACCTTGACCGAGGTGGTGCGGAACCACGTGACGACTGAGGTTGGGCGGTATGCCGGCAAGATCTATGCGTGGGTACGTTGCTTGCATGCGTGCATACCAGACATTCCCTCTTCAACATTGTACGCCTGAGCGGACATCATGACGTTAACACGCAACCGCAGGACGTCGTCAACGAAATCTTCAACGAAGACGGCACGCTCCGCTCGTCCGTCTTCTACAACGTCCTGGGCGAGGACTTCGTCCGCATCGCCTTCGAAGCCGCGCGCGCCGCCGACCCCGCCGCCAAGCTCTACATCAACGACTACAAGTGCGTCGCGTCGTCCCCTCCCTCCTCCTCCCCCAACCATCTAACCACCTCAGCCTCGACTCCGCCACCTACGCCAAAACCACCGGCCTCATCTCCAAAGTCACCGACTGGATCAACGCCGGCGTGCCCATCGACGGCATCGGCTCGCAGTCGCACCTGTCGGCGGGCGGGGCGTCGGGGAGCGCCGCCGCCATGCAGGCGCTGTGCGCGGCCGCGTCCGAGTGCGCCATGACAGAGCTGGATATCGCGGGGGCCGCGGCGGCCGACTACGTGGCGGCGACGCGGGCGTGCGTGGATGTCGACAACTGCGTCGGCGTCACCGTGTGGGGCGTGAGCGACGCCGACAGCTGGCGGGCGAGCAGCACCCCGTTGCTGTTTGACGCTTCGTTCGCGGCCAAGGAGGCGTATGATGCCATCGTGGAGTCGTTGGCTTAGGGGGATTGAGGTCTCTTGTCGGTTCTTCTTCCCCCCTTTGCACCGCCTCGGTCCGATGCACACGGCCTACTGATCAAGTGACGCTGCGGGCCATTGGATTGAATTGATGGTGTAGTCCAACTTTCGAACAAGCTGAAGATCGCCGTGAAAAGGCTGTTGCTCAACATTTTCCTCCGCTGGTGAAGATGAAACTTCGACAAAGAGAAAATTCTGACTTACGGACAAAGTCATAATTCTGAAGTGCTCTCTTTGAAGCTCGCTAGTGAAAAACCTGTTTGGAAGTACGCAGGGTCTCGTAGGTGGTACGCTGAATCCGTGGCTACTGCCAATGCCAGTTAGTGGATGTGTACAGTGCTGACCATCTCCCTCGAGATATAGCAATGAAAAGCGAGCGTCCCGAGCGCAACACGTGATTGCATCTCTTCAAAAGGTCACCGGGTACTGTGACTTCCAGGGTCTTCCTTGGTGCACACCTCTTAGCGGCGGGGGCTGGAGCACATTGACGACACGCTGCATCGTTAGTGGCGTGGGTAAAAGATACCCCGTGCTTATGAGGCGGCGCCCATGTCGCGGATACTTTTAGATGCCGAGATGTGGTAAGAAAAAGCAAAGCACGATCGTCGTTTTGTCGCAGCGAAGAATCTCGACGATCGTAAGCGGTTGCGCGTCCCATCGTGGCTTCGAGGACGCCATGCGGCGAGGTCATGTGGGTGTAGCTGGCCAATGGTATTGTCAACATTGGCTGCAGGTACGACCGTCGTATTCGGTGGGCTGTGGGATCGTGTGGTTGGAAGCAGGGGTATGAGCGTGGGCTTTTGTTGGTGGGAGGAGTTGGAGCTTCTTGGACAGCTCGGGGAAAGCGAAGGAAGAAGAGGATTTTGGAGTCGATGGCGATGTTCAGAGGTCGTGTTGGCAGAAGTGGTTAATGGTGGAGGATTTCACGAAAGGACGTCGGCAAGAGCCGAACGATGAGGACGGAGGCTTAGCCAATCGCCTCTCTTCGGCGACGAGAGTACCCTGGCATCAATTGCTGGTGGCGTTCTGGAAGCAGGCGGATCCACAGGGCGGAGCTCGTAGCCAAGGCAGCATCGACATGCTCGCGTGACAGGTACTGATGGGGATTGCAGAGCGAAAGCTGCGGCTTCAGCCGGCCAGACCGAGATCTGAAGCAGAAAGCAGGGCGAAGGCAGGAAATACATGCAAGATGTGATAAGCAGAAGCGGGATGCCGGAGCTCCCGCAGATGGCGGGCGGTTAAGGCTGATGGCTTGGGGAGGCTCAGCGGCGTTGCGTTGCAATGTGCCACGAGGGAGTGGCAGTGGACAATCGAGGCGCGGAAATAGGCTGAGAAGCTTAAATATTAGCATTGCGTCGCGAACAGAGATTGGCGGGTTTAAGTGGAGCGATGGGGAATCGGCCACGGCGGTTGGTGGCTGCGGGAAGCGCGACGGTCGGAGCTGAGGGGGTAAGCCGGGTGGTGTGGCTAGTAGGCGTGGCTGCTGACAACTCTGAGGTGAGGCGGCCGTGTGGACCACAGTCGACGCGTTTCGCGTGCCTGGGAAGCGACGCAATGACGCTGCGGCGGCTCGGGAGGCATGGATGGCTGCCGGTGCTCTGTCTGGTGTTGGTCGTCCGTCAGCACTGGCACGGGCGAGGCAACGCGCGAATGCGGGCCGACTGCTGGGCTCGCAGGCGGGAGAGCAGAGCTTCACGCGACAGCGCAGGCGGTTCGGAAGCAGCATGGTGGTGGGAGGGCGGCAGATCTGTGCGCGTCAGGCTGAGCACGGAGGTGGTGAAGAAGAGGTGGGGGCGGGAAACGATCGACGCCACGGGGTGGGATCGCCGGGCAAGATGTGCGTGGCCCGTGCTGCAGCCTAAAACGCTTTAGTCAGCGCTTGCTCTCCCGTCTGCTTGCCGCCTTGCCGCGTGTGCGCTCAGCCCCGGTCATCCTCGCGACGACACCTGCCTGCTCCACACCCGCCCGCCGACATGCGTTCTCTGGAATCTATCCGCCTGCTTTTGGCGTTTCGCCCCAGGCCGACCTGCTGCCGGCGCCATGAATCCTCCCGGCTCGTTCATCTGAGCCTCAACCTCCACCGCTCTGTCCGGGTCCGTGTGCGGCCCGCCATTTTCTTAATATAGCATTGCTGACGGCTGTGGGTCCTCCCATTGGCCCGTCCATTTCGCATCTTGGGCCAATGACTCGCCAATTCCTGGACCATGGCTCTGGACCCTCCCAACCTCCAAACACCCATGCTGCTCGGGATAGGCGGTGACGCCATGGAACCTTGCTTTGCTCTCCCGTCAAGCTCTGTTCCCGTCTCTTGTGACCGCGCTCGCATGCAATCTACATTTGTCACCACGAATGCTGACCGCGTCCATGTCGGCCGTAGTTTCTTTCCCCCCGCCATCGAAGCTGTCTGCTCTGAGCCCCTCTGCTCACGTTTCAAAAGCATTCTAATCTCTGACCACATCATGTTTCTCCACTCACGTCTTTTCCCCAAGAGTCCGTCAGCCCCTTCCTGCCGCTTCTCGCGAGCGCCGGGGCCACTCACACTTGATCCGGCCTCATAATGGGTCGCATCGGCATCACGAAAGGAATCAGTGATCCGTGCTCGACAAGCAACACGATCCAATACTGCACATTCCAAGAAAAAAGGCGTGGATAGACGTCCAACATTCGTATACATCTTCTCCGCCACATGTATCCAAGTCACCACGCCGCAAATATAACGCTTCCCCTTCCAGTCCTCGAGCCTGGATGCCCATATCACCGGTCCCTACTGAATTCGAGAGACCTCCGCCTCGTGTATATTTGATCCCGGCTTTTGACACCATGTCCCAGGCTTCCATCACCGAGGTAACCAGTGTGGGCTCAGAGATGCCGACAAGGCTGACCAGATCCGCAGAATGAGAAGAGGCAGCTCGTCAATGCCCTCCAGACCCATCGTCTGAACACCATAGCCGAGCTTCGCCGTGCTGAGAAGTCTCTGGCTACCATTGACTCTGCCGACGTCTCAGAGCCTATGACCTCTGCATGTGCGTCATCCTCGTGGATCTTTGATGGTGTGAAGACACTGACTTGGCTAGGGACTTACTACGTCAACTACCATGGTCTGCTCACAGAACTTCGGAGCTTAACTCGCAACTATCCTTTTAGGTACTGCTCTCCACATTCAAAGCGGACAGTGACATCAACTGACTTGCTTTTCTTCGACAGTTCTGATTGTGTCGAAGAGGCCAAGCGTCGAGTTTACTCGGACCCCAACAGCAATCGAAGTTGGAATCTCGCATGGCTCGTGTTGACCAAAATCCAGTCCGAGTAGGGCCTCCCGTTCCAACTCGACAGTGCGTCTTCTGACATTCTCATAGCCAGTTGATTTCTTACTACGCCCGTTACCAAGCCTCCCAACCGGCCATGTGGGGCAACCACGCTCCTACTGCGGATGGAGTGGCGAAGCTCGCTAGCGCCTTCGTTAGCGAGTGGAACCACGCCGTCTCACAGATGCTCCGGTACTGGGACCGTCCACCTGTCTCGCATTGAGACGTCGCAGCTTTCCGAAGGGACCAGTTCAAGATAAGTGTGGCCTTGGGCTGATCTCTTTAATATTTCCGGTCTCTCGTCATTTGTAAAGCGTACATCCTTCAACATCTACACGTCGTTTTCATCACGTCTCAAGCCTTCCCTTTCACACTCGGCCATGGAAGCATCTCAATCGTTCAAGCTATATACCTCTTCAGCCGGTCCTCTCGTTGGCACTTTCATAGATATTTCAAGCCTCGACTTGACATCGAGCCTTTTCTTTTTATTCAGTCTGAACTCTTCCGTCTCTTCTCTCACTTGCTTGTGTGTGTGCCATTCGCTCAATTTTCTTTCCGAGACCTTTCATTGCTCGCCCTATGACTGTGCGACCTACCGCATGAGTCGTTAGAAGGGCACGAGGCCGATTCTCGAGCCTAAAACGGAACAAATGAGGCCAACAACTAACGCGACTGGACGGGGTGTTGTCAGGAGCATCGACAGAGCACGCAAAAGTCTATCTGCAGGATTGCATGGATGAACAGTCACAGACGAAAGCATGCTCCAATGCAGGGTAGAGTATCGACTTGTCGTATTTGGGCACTCCTGAAACCAGGCAAGTGGTGATTGCACAGCGCACGCTTCTCAACCCGTGCTTTGGAACCATCACAGTTGCTCAAGCGGATATTGATACTGAACAGGCAGGGCAGAATTAGACGCTATGGCAGTTCCAATCTCCCGGTCAAGGCCGATAACCCAACAAGACGCGCAGGGGCGGCTGCACCCGAGGGCGAGCTTGGACGAAAGGTCTAGACACTTCAACGCGCTTGTCTAAGGCTGAGACAACCCCGGAAGCCTCGGGTTGAAATAGCTTAAGCCACAAGGATGCCTCGTCAGGGTCTGCAGGGTGCGGAGGGGGGTGATCCCTGTTTTGAGGGGCAAGATGATGCATGGGATGCCTCGGGGATGACGAAGCCCTGCGCGCAGAACACCGGGGCTTTTTTATCTGATCGAAGAAACGGATCTGGCCGAGCGAACGGAAGGAACAAGAAGCGGTATCTCCTCGTCCCAGTGATTGTGCCTGCTCACGGCTGAGATGAGGCGCGATGACGAAGCATGTTGCTAAGCCCTGGGCGATGAAGCCTTGGGAAGCTGGATTCGCTAACCACACCATGAGCTGGCAATGACAACGGCCGTACGGTTTCTGGATGTGCCTGATGCGGAGGAGGTTGCAGCAACAACGATACGGAGCTCGGCCTCAGCCCTGCATCGACGAGTGGTCGGTGCGGATGAAGATTAACGTGCGAAATCGGCAGCGCCGGAGCCGTTAGGCTGAAATTTCTTCCCTTAAGCTTCTGCGAAGGGGGTTGTGCCTTAAGAGCGCTCAGCTAACGGCGTTCACGTCAGGCATCCGGACGCGTGGCCTGGGGTTGTTTGGAGCAGCGGGAGCCTCTGATTGGCCTCGTGTTTCATTGATCTCCGCCTCCGGGACCAACTGCCTCCCGTCGTGCTGGCCACCTGCCGCGCACAGGTTCCGCCCTCGCTGGTTCCGCGGTCGCGCGAGGTGGGATGCTGCTTTGTCAATACTTGTTGCCACCAGGTGGTACATGTCACCTTCCCGGCCCGTCTTCCCAGCAACGATCCGGCCTCTCGCTTCGCCGCTGTTCTGTGGCCCCGATTCATTGGCTCTTCGGCATGCAGGTGGGCCGCTGCCGGCATGTGTGCGTATGCGCGCAACGTACCTGCAGCCTCCTTCATTTGGGCCGTCACCCTACCACCGTCGGAGCGGTGCGCCACAGTGGCAGCCATGAACAGATTGCGCCTGTGTCCCGTTGCTGGCCTTCTCAGCACATGCTTTCGCGGGCAGCCTGAAGAAGACGTCGCCGGCGCGTGCGCGGCCCAGGGCGACGCTCGGATGGGCGTCGGCCAACGACACCAGGCGCAGAGCAGGCGGTAATACACACGCCCTCTATACCTTGCCGAGTGCGGCAGGTCGAGTGCCCAATCACGACGCAGCCCCGCACCTGCCGCTACCGTACAACTGCTGCGCGTGATATAGAGAAACACAGGCCGGCGCGTTCCGTCGCCTTGACTCGCCGCCACTTAATATGGTTGCCCACTCGGCGATCGATGCCAAGGCCATTCGGCATCAAGACTTCCAAGCTCCGAGACAGTGGTTCTTATGGGCAGCTGCGGTCGCTCAAGAGCCTCGTTTGTATAAGAGGCTGCTCGGCGCTGCTTCTTGTTCTTGATTTGCACCAGCTATCACCTACTACAGCCATCAACCGCAACATCTATTCCACCTTGCATTTTCTCCACAAAGATACCCGACCGCTTCTCTTCTCCATCCCTCAACATGCATTTGACGTTGCCCTTCGCCGCCGCCGTCTTGGCTCTTTCCTCTCCCGCTGCCACGGCGCACCCGGCGATTGCTCCCAGGGCCAGCACCAGCGGCTGCACCGTTTCCCTGCACAGCACCCGCGCGAACCCAGCGAACCCGGGCGAAAACATCCTGATGAGTAAGCTTTCCACAGACTTCCCCTCAACTGTGCCGCAACGTACTGACACGCCACGCCAGAGACCATGGTCAAGTGGAACAACTCAACCAACACCTCGGGCTTCTCCTCGGTAAGTCGGCATCATCTTCCGCATCGACCCCCATCTTTTTTTCCCCTTTCCCCTCTCTTCCATCCCCCACCCACCACCAACCACCCAATCATCACGACACCGTCGTGTGATAACGACATGACCCCCACCACCACACCCCGCATACAAACACATACACACTCGCTAACCGACATGCAGAGCTACTGCGACTGGTCCAACACCATCCAAGACCCCTTCTCCGTCTTCTTCTACGCCGACGCCATCCCCAACTACAAGACGACGGCGAAGCTGGCGGGCGTGCTGGACACGTGGGTCGGCACGTGGCTGGTGTCGTCGACGGCCGAGCCGGCGTCGGGGAATGCAGGGGATTACAACATCACCGCTGTTGAGTGCGTTTGAGTGCGGTGCGGCGGGGTCACGCTTCTGATGGATTTTTTCGTTTCGGTGTGTGGGACTTTGTTTGTTCTTTGTTCCTCCTTTTGTGTCCCCTGTTCTCTGCTGTTGCGAGGATATTTATGACGGATTCTTTTGGGTGGGTGTTTGGTTATTTCCGTGCGTGCCGAGCTCGCTGCCCACTATGTAAAAAGTCAGTGGGATTGAATGTAACGATTGCAAATGCGCAACAGACCTTTGGTGCAACCCGACGGCATGTCGTGACGTCTACAACCACGTGCCCTTCGCACCGGGCCGTTTGCCATCGGGACGCGAGGTACATGTGACGGGATCCTGAAGGCGGCAGGGGAGGAGACGCGGACCGGCGGCTCTTTCGAACCGAAACACGAAAGTGCAGCAAGGATGGAAGCACTTCCACCACGCTCTTTCCCTTCCGTTCCATTCCGCAGGGACATCCCATCATCATCATCATCATCAAGACCCAGCAGCAACGGCATCAGCATCATCATCAGCAGCATCAGCAGCCGGAGGCGGCGGCGGCGTCAACGCGGGCTGCTGCCGCTGCTCCTCCTCCGACGACCCTCCCCGCAACGCCGCCATCTGCAACGAGTCCTCCCTCCCCAGCACGACGTGGTGGTCCAGCTGGTGGCGCCTCGCCGACGCCCGCCTCGCCTCCGCCCGCCTCTCAACCGGCGCCACCACCACGCCGCCGCCGCCGCCGCGGCCCGCCTCAACCGCCTTGTCGCCGTCCCGCGCGGCCCTCATCGCCGGCTCCTCCTCATCCCTCCCCCCCGCCGCCACCACAATCGTCGCATCCGTCTCCCTCCTCGCCATGTCCCCCATACGAACACCCCCCTCCCCCCCGTCCCCCTCCCCACCATCCCCCCACCCAGCCCCCCCACCATACGGCCACCGAAACTCCCCCGCGCCACCACCACCACCACCACCACCACCACCATCCCGACTCCCCCCACTCCCAGGAAGACTAAACTTATTCCCGCCACGCACAGCCGCGATGAGGCGGTTCAGTATCGCGAACTCGAGCTTGAGCTTGACGCTGTAGACGAAAGGTTTGAACGTCGTCTGGACGCGGTACAGATTCGCGAACTGCGTGCCGAGGAGGACCACGTCGAGGACGACGACGACGACGTTGACGTAGATGAGGTGCCGGCGGATGCTGCGGAGGGTGTTGCGGTCGGCGAGGTTGGTGGTGTAGGTGTCGAGGCCGAGGGTGGAGGATGTTGTTGTTGTGGGGGAGGGGTCGGTGGTGGTGGTGGTGGGGGCGCGGACGGGGGGGTTGGCAGGCGGCTCGGGGAGCGGCTTGAGGACCTTGGTGCAGGCCTCGTAGATGTACAAGCCGGAAATGACGCACTCCTGCAGCGTGAAGAAGGTGACCTGGACCTTCTCGTACGCCATATACGCGCCGGCGCGCGCCGGCGTCGTCTCAGCCATGAACACGAGCACGCACGTCGGCACGTGGAAGAGCACGGCGTTGGCGACGATCATGGCCAGCACCGCGCGCAGCTTGAGGTGGCGCGCGTCGCGGATGACGAGGTGCAGCCGCGAGTACAGCGCGAGCGCCTGGCACGACACCATGGGCACCCAGCCGACGACGATGAAGGCCAGCCCCACCCACCGCGTCACGTCGGCCGTGATGAAGTACTTGATGATGAAGCCGAGCACGTACAGGAAGATGCCCAGCGTCGCCAGCGTGATGGACCAGAAGTACAGTCCGGACCGCCGCCGGAAGGTGAAGTGGACTTTGATCAGGATGTCGATGCCGTTGAAGGTGGCGACGGATAGGAACGCCACCATGACGCACGCGAAGCCGTACGGCGGCAGCTCCCGGCTCATCTCGTAGAAGATGCTGTTGTCGTTCGCCATTGCGGAGGAGGGGGGGCCCGCGGGATCGCGGTGGTGGCGGGTTGCGGGGCGCAGGGCGGCGTGGTGGTTGTTGGAGGTTGGGATATAATTATTGTTCTATGTAGTGGTGAGATGCGGCTGCCGGCTTAGTCTTTAGAGCATCGTGTCGGTTGGCTGGCCCGTCAGGGGGGGCGTTGCGCTAGGCCTGTGGTCTCGATCGGGTAGTCGAGCTTTTCGGGGTCTGATATCGGGATCCTGACGATATTGCCGCCGATGGGGATGGCGGATGGATGCGGGCGTCGAGGGCGCGGCGGGGCCGGATTGACCTCCGGTCCAGGTAGTGCTGGAGTCGAGGCGTCGATCATGATGCACTTCCGCCGGGGTACGTATCGCCAGGGCGGTCGTGAATCAGGACGTATATGTATCCGCGATCGCCTCGCCACGCAAACGGCGAGCGGCGGTGAGGCGATGACGCGCGAGCTGATTCAGGCCGTGGGGGAGCAGGTGGCAGCACCTCCAGGACGCAGCTCCGGCGGCACGCAAAGGCGGACGGCGACGGCGCTTGGCGAGCCCCGCACTGTTGATGCTATCTTGCGGACGGGACGGGACAGCGCGGGCGACAAGGCCAGACCCTGCAAAAGCTTTTTAGTTCCCGCTGCTCGCGCCAGTCAGCCGCGTCGAAGCCAGTCGTTTGCCTGTTGGCGCCTAGTGTCGGCCTGCACGCCGGAGAATTCGACGTCGGCGTGGCCGTGATGGTGGACATGGTATAACGGCAGCCACGCGACGTGGTGGTGATGATCTGCTGTCGTCGTCACCGCCCCTCCAGATGCGTGGCAAACACGATTGGAAGCGAGCCCGCGCCACCGCGGTTGCGTGCTAGTGCCGAAAAGCACTCTCGAGCTATCGATCCTGCCTTTCTTTCCACTGACGCCATCGGCCTCGCGCGCACTGGAGGTACACGCCAGGTACCAACGGTTGATTGATCCCGCTAGACGCGCCCAGCACGGCGGGGCGGAGACAATCGCCCCTGGGGCACCGCTTTCGAGGGCCAAAGGAGCCGCGCGGTACGCTGGCGTGGAATCCAGATGTTCTCGAATCCCGCATCGACTTACCGTGGGCCGAGGGACGCGTTGACGGCCCGATAACTGGCCTGCGTGCCGTCCCTTGGGTCCTAGGCAATAGCACTGCATCGCGGCTGAAGGAAATAACTCAGCGGACGTGTGGTTGCCCGGGCACGGCCCAATGGTGCGACACCCCTGCACGTTAAGCTGCACATCCCCCGCCAAGCCCATGTCATCTGTACCTCTGACCGCCATGTGGCTGGGCCCTACTAGCCTGACGATTTTGACCCTGCACCACAGGAAAATCACTTCCTGGATTCTAGACTAGCACCAGCTCCATTCCGGTGAGCTGAACCTTGGCGCTGGCGAAGGAATGCGGAGAGATTATGACTGGAAGACGAGAGCCGTTCCTGCATCCCCTTCACCAAAAGCCGCACTGCGCCCAATCGAGTAACTGTCAAACCGGGCAGAGGGTCAGCTGCAGCAATCCTTGGCCCGAGCTAAACCTCAGATCAGTGGTTGTGAGGACGGCCAGACTCTTTGCACGAGAAAAAGCAAAAAGAGAGACGAAGGAAGTTCGGGGCTACTACCTAGTAACTTGCAGACACTTCGATATAAGAAAAACATTCGGTCCCCGCTTTTCACATGGGGCTTGTGGAACCTCGAGGCTGATTGGTTCTACGCACCTCTCTATAGCAAGCCGGCATTTGCCTTGTTTATTTCCACTTTATTGCCGTAGAACTTGGTCGGCGAAGATGCCCGGTTCCGGCGCCAACCTGTCTTCCTCAGTAAGCCCCAGTGAAGGTCCGAAACCTCTAACGTACCCCAACAGGTAAATTGGGACCTCAACCGATATACTGAGCCGTGGTCTCGACTTGAGCACGGGATTGAATTTCCGATCCGTTTCTTTGATGACGAAAAATGAGTCCGATTCAGGGCCACACGCATTTACATGCACAGGAAAAATAAATAACGCGACGATAAGTCGCCTTTCCATCTTCTACGATCGCGAATCCGAACAAAGGCCTCCTGAGTATCGGCCAACTCCGGCGTCAGCCATCGATAAACATGCCAAAGCACTCCTCGGCTACTGGTCGACGCAGGTGGCAGCTGCGATCGCCGAAGGGGTATTTAGTGCTTCTTTTCCAGGTAGTTGAATACAACACCGTTCACCTCACATCCATGCATCAGCCTCTCTCAATGCAGATGTAACATATTTCATCCTTCAAGAACTCACTTTGTGGCCAACGAAGATTACGACAAACTTGGTCTTGCCCACAAGTTCAAACCCTCTCTGATCAAGTTCCGTCTTCACCATTCAGGGAAGGCTGAGCATCATCATCAATATTCGCACGGTGATCTCCAGCATAATGGAAAGCTGAAGTGCACCATCGGTTCTTTCCAATGCTACGTCGTCATTTGATCTGTAGCCCGTACGAGGTAGGTCAAGACTCTAAGGACAGTATAAGACCAACGCCACCGAGTGTAGCCATTAGGAGGTTGTGAATTACTGCCCAAGAGTAATATTGCCACAACAAATGAGAATCTACGCCGTCCACGGCTCCAGCACGCCGATACTCACTTAAATAGCCCCGAAAGCTGACACATCGAACAACCCACCAATTTAAGCAGGTGCCTTTGCCCGACGAAGTTGTCACTGAGCATATTTAAACGTACACACCATCCACACATCACTCTTCAATGACAACCTTTTCGAAATCCAACCGGTAAATACCACGTAGTGACTTCCTTTCGTGCCCGCGCCTCGCTCATCTCACCGTCCGTCGCGGTCCTGGCACCCAGCTCGCCGGAGCAAAGCCACGCTCGGACAAAGCTGCGCTGCAGGCCAAGCGAACAATTCTGATGTCCTTCACGTCCGAGAGACGATGCTCATCAGCGCCGTTGGCCATTCAGCAGAGGCTGCTGACGTACGCGGACAGGGCGGGGCGGAGCGCCGTCGAAAGTATCTTCGTGTTCTGAACACAGAGAACGCCAGTTCATCTCAGGTAATTTGCACAAGAATCCTCGGACATGCCGAGAATCATGCTGTAGCGAGATTTGCAAGTTATTGCGGTTGATACGTGTCCTTTAAAGCAGTAGGGAAATGTGTCTACAGGCGCATCGACGCTCAGCTGCTGGGTTGGCGACGCGCACGAGCGGTGGAAGCCCAATCACGCGCCATGGTGCACTGGCCTCTGGGGCAACGGGCGGCGGTGTCACCCGTGAATGTGGTTTCGTAAAGTGTAGGCCATGGCCCAGCGTTTCGGGTGGACGTGATCACAGCGGACATGCGCGAGCAAACCACTGTTTACGGATTTAAACCAAATTCGACGGTCTTCGGGAGTTCGACTCGCAAAGCATTCTACCGGAGCGCTGATTGAGGGCGATCATCCTGACCATCTACTTTGCACGTCAACCCTCCCCCTCCCTCCACTTCGTCGGTCGTTTCTGAAGAACGTTATCACTCCGCTCTCGCCGGCTCTGCCATGGAAAACTCACACAAGCCTCACCAAGAACCGCCCACAGCGCACCGCAGCACCAACCGCCGACGCGGATAGCCATCATCGAACCACGGTGATGCGCTCTACGCTTGCCCGCTGTAAAGAGACGGGTACAATCTGCGTCGGCGCACGCCCAAGTGCGGGGACTGTCAGGATTGTTTGCTCCCCCAAAGCCAGTACGAACCATGCGACATCGTGTATCGTGAAACGGACTCGAACATGCTGCGGAGCAAACCAGGCCGACCAAGCCCCGCTTTTTAAATTGTCGTTGAGAAAAGACTGGGAAGCGACTCAGACACCCGACCGAACAAGTGACATCACCGTCCACGATTCCCGGGCGTCTCCCGTCACGCGCGGTTTCGCCGGAAGGCGGACGCGCGCGCGCATGTGTTGAGAGCCGCGGCACTACCTAATACGTACTTGTACTGTACTGCACACGTGCTGCATGCCCTGCAATGGCGAAACCGCGAGTCTGGTGGTATAAAAGCAGCGAGGGATCCGGCTCGTTGAGTCCGACGCATCATCCATGGCTCGGATCAGATCCAACAAGCAGTGGAAGAGATTCACTCTGGACCCGCGGACAAAGGATGTACACTGTCGTGTTTCGCTTCCCTGCGCGCGACCTCCTCGCTGGAACGTAGTCCCGCGCAAGTGCGCCTCCCTCACATGAGTAGGTACGGACACTACTGTTGCGCTTCACCAACACGTCGTGATGCTGCGGCGACTCATCGAGCCGCGAGCCAGATATTCTCCGATGGACCTTCTTGATGGTGAGCGGGTGAGAAGGTAAGAAGCGACGGAGTGGTTGCGATGCGGTTCGGGAACCGGTAGGGTCTACCAGCGGCCGCATCCAGAAAAAAAGTGCTGATACTGTATTCGTATGTCTACATGTTGCAATGCAGAGAGGTGGTGGTCAAGTAAATCCCGCTCATCTGTCGCATCCCGACCTGCTTTTATACCTACCGAATCTTCCCGATCAGTAAGTCCGTCACGCGACCGAAACACAGCAGGACCGATCACCGGAGCAATACGCATCAGTTTCCCCAACGCCAAAAGCCATTCATTAATCGTCAAGAATACCTACTTACCTGTACCCAATCAAACCCAATGGTGGTTCAATCAAACCCAACGGTTCAATCGTACCCAAACCAACCCAACCAAAAGAAAGAAACCCCCCTCCCCCCCCCTCCCTCCTCCCAACCAACCGAAAAGACCTCCCCTCCCTTACATATAAAACATCGAATCCCTCAACCTCTCATGCACCCTAACATCCTCCTCCCTCACCCCACCACCACCCTGCCCACCACCAGCCCCCTCTCCGCTCGACGACCCCGCCGTACTCGCATCGAAGACATCGCTCAAGTACGCGCGGCCCCTCTCACACGCGATATCCGCATAATACGCAGGCGGGCAATAACTCACCGCCTTCGTCGCCCTACCAAACAAATAGCAAAGCGCGAGCGTGAACTCCTCGAGGACGTCGCTGACGTTCCTGCAGCCGGGCGGGAGGGGGGCCTTGCCGGGGCCGGCGAAGCGGTGTCTGAAAACCTCGTCCAGGACGACGAAGTAGTGGGCGGGGCGGGCGGTGCCCTGGAGGGCGGCGTGGGGCTGGAGAAAAAAGTCCCACTGGCGCGCGGCCTGCGTGACGCCGCGGTCGACGACGGTGCCCGGTTTGGTGTTCGAGTTCCTGTCCGCGTGCTGCTCGGCCGTGGGGAAGAAGCGCGTGTGGTGGCGCTTGCCGACGACGACGACGGCGAGGCGCGGCAGCCCCTTGGCCGTCTGCTGCGCCGGGTACAGCTGGCGGCACGCCTCGCGCAGCTGCGGCACTTCTTCGTGCAGGACGAGGTTGTACTGCCCTTCCGAGACGCCGTCGCGGTAGAGCAGGATGTTTTCGGGCAGCGCGGCGTTTTTGCCCTTGGTTTGCCAGAGGCGCAGGCGCGAGATGAGCATGGGCGTGAGCGACGACACCATTTCTTGGCGCGCGGCCGACTGGACGGAGAGCGTCGCGGGCCACTGGCCGAGGTGGGCGTTGACGCTGGCGACCATGGCGGCGATGCTGGGCGCCGTGCTGCTGGAGTCGGGCGAGGGGTGCGTGACGTCGACGCCGACGACCATGGTCTTGGCCATGTCGAGCAGCGGCGCGATGTTCTGGACGGTGTGGTTGATGCCGCCGAGCTTGAGGTTGAACTTGAGCGCGACGTTGCGGAAGTATTGGTCCTGGCCGCGCTCCTTGGTGATCTTGGAGCCGTCGGCGCAGATGGTGTGGATGCCGTACTTGCAGTCGCCGAGGCGCTTGATGCGGTTGTAGACGGGCAGCTTCTTGTTGTAGCCGGGGAAGATGACGAAGAGCAGGTCGAGCGCCTGCGATGCGCGCGAAAACATGGCATCCAGTTCCGGATCATCTTCGTGCTTGATACTGAGCACCTTGCCTTGCATTGGAGCCTCGACTGGGACCCCAGTCTGTTTGAGGGTATTGTGAAAGCTGGTAATGAGCGGCTTCAGGTCTCCTTCACGCATGTTGTCCGGATAGCCCGGCATGGAGATGAGCACGTAGGACCACTTCTTCAACGCCGTGCCCGGCGTGTGGAACTTGACATCGAGCATGTTCCACTGGCCGCCTCGCATCTGCGCGGCTTTGTTTCCCTTGTAGAGAACCTTGGGCTCATTGAGAATGCGTCCTTGGACGGTAATCAGGGACTTCGGAACCGTGATGCCGAATTGCGCCTGGTCGAACGTTATTAATGTAGACGACAATCTGCGTGGGAGAATTTACCAGCTGCAGGTTTCCTTCCTTGTTGAGACCAACGGTCTGGTATCCCTCATTAACGATGGATGTGGCGTTTTCCCATGGCCGGCGCACGGCAAACTTGATCATCTGTGCAGTCTGGTCGCCGTCCAGCTTGGACTTGGACGGCTGAGCGGGCATCACAACACCGACTTCAGCAGGAAGGTAGGATGGGTGATCCCTTGTACCGCAGTTGACTACTGGGAGCGAGGGGTCGGCGATTCTCCTTCCGTATGCTGCCTGCGCTTAGCGTGGTAATGATTTAACAGTGGGAATCACTTACCTTGGACAAAGAAATCGTAGACACTGATGTAACGACCGCCAGAGGAACCTTCGGGCTGCGGCTTCGCCGGACCGGCGGGCTTCCCTTTGCCCTTTCCCTTGCCACTAGACGTCTGCTGGGGCGCACTGTCCATCCAGAACTGAACGTCCTTCGGGCCGGCGGCATAAGCCTTGACCTGGGGTGGATGCTCCAAGTTGCGTCCGTCATACTTGTTGGCAAAAGCGGCAATTGTTTTGACTCTGGGAAGGATTTTGCCTGACTTGTTCTTCTTCTCGGGAAGGTGCGTCGTCCTGATCTTGAGTTTCTTCAGGAATTTCTCCAGACGGGGCTTGTTGCCGATGCCGTACTTGCGCATGAGATGCTCCAGCGGAATGTCTTGATAGAAAGCACCGTGGCTGACGTTGACGTTGACCAGCACGCGGGCGGTGGCCATGCGCACGCTAGAGAAGAAGCCTCTGATGGCATCCAAACCTACTCCGAGGTCAAACTTGTCGCCACCAATGGCGAAGGTCTTGCTCTTGCCAATGGCAGCCAGGCTACTGGAAGCCTTGGAGTGGTGGTTCATGAAGATATTGAAAGCCTGGGTGATGGGCTGCTCGTCGGGGTAACGGGTGCCCATGTTGGACGAAGTCAGGTAATCAATGAGCTCCGACACGCTCAGCGAGTTGGTGAACTTGACCCGGATGCGGTACATCTGAGCATTGGGAAGAGGATCGTCCTCGTCCTCGGCACGGTACTGGAAACCGACGACGATTTCATCTCTGTCCAGCTTCTTGCGCGAAATGAGGGTGGACTTGAAGTCCGAGACGATGTCGGGCTTGAAGGCGCTAAGCTCGGGCGTGTCGAGCAGCAGCCTCACGAGCTGGTTCTGCTTCTTTCCCTTGGCCTCCGGAGAGACATTGATGTCGTACCGGTAAAGCACGAGGTCCTTGGGCGGGGTCATTTCAAAGTAGTTGGCCCAGAGGGTGACGGGTGTGCCTCTGGTGCCAAAGCCCGGGCGGCCGGGGAACTGGTCGTCCAGCGACAGGCCAGCGAGACCCTGTGTGCCCGTGGCGGCAGCCTTCTGGATCGCATCTTCGGCCGCGGTGACTTTGGCGTTGGGGGCCGGCACGGCGTTGGCGCTATAGAGAAACGCGTGGCTCGGTCAGCGCGTGATCACGCGTCACGTCACGACACGACACGACACGAACGGGACACTTACGAATAGACCTGCAGACCCTGTTGGAATCCGCCCCTCCCTCCGCCTCCTCCACGCCCGCCGCGGAAGCCGCCTCGATCGCCGCCGCCGCCGCGGAAGGGCGGGCCTCCGTAGCCTCCACGGGGCGCGCCTCCGCCACGGTCGAATCCGCCCCGACCGCGGCCACCACGCGGAGCTCCGCCGCGGTCGCCGCCTCTGCCGCCTCTGGCCGACATGGTGTGCGAAATTGATAGGTGAGAGATGGAACAATAGGTAGGGTGAAGTTGAGGATAGGAACGGATGAGCTTCCTTCGTCTTGGGGGGTGAGCGGGGTAGAAGTAGGATGAAAAGCTGGCCAGCGTTTGTGCAACTGACAAGCCGCGTGAGTCAGTCGCAGCCTGAGGCGCAAACTTTCTGAACACGGCTGCCCGGCGAACGGGCCACTCGCAGCCTTGTCCACCGCTTGATGCTTGCTTGACGCAGTGGTCGGCTGAGCCTGCTTTGTGATTGCTCACCTCTGCCATGCCATGACGTGTCTCATAACATACCATTCACATGGATCCATTCTGTGCTTCATGATGAGGGGCGTGGATAGACCCAATCTCACTGCCCACGTCACCGCCAGAAAAACACCCGGAGATCCTCGTCCTCTCCAAGCCCTCTACAAGATCGTGTACAATTCCCAATTCCGCCGCACCGCTCATTCAACTGTTTGTATCCGGTATTTGCGATAGCTCGACAAGGCTGGATTTGCTTGGTGTTGTTGTATCGTGTTTTTTCTCAGACTCTACCAATCACACGTGCAGCATGCAGCAAGGATTCAGATTAGCAGGCAGCAGCCCGTCAACCAATCCCTTGTCTTGCATGTTTCAGCTCATGCAAGGACGTTGATCGCTTAGCACATGTCCCTTGTACAGTGTGTGACAAAACCGTTGAGGCCACTGACGTCTGCCTTACACGACATCAGAAAAGTAGCATCAATTTGAGCAAGAGGATCAAACGTTACCTACAGTAGCGGCCGTGACAGCAAAGACAAGGAAGAAATGCAAGGAGACGAGGCCAAACGGGTCGGATCTCAAAGAATGTCATGAACGAAAGAATCGGCATCCAGGTACCTCGCACAAGCCTCAGCCCATTCGCTCTTCACCTGCTGCAGCCAATCTTTGAACGCAACCGATTTGTCACCGAAACGAATGATCCCGTCCTTCACGCCTTTCCAGCCTTCGACAGGTCCTCGGATGTACTTGTGATCCTTACCACAGTAGTAGTACCATAGCCCCTCTGGTCGACCGTCACCTGCTTCCTTCAGCCGCTTGAGGCATTTGGAGCACAAGTCGGAATTGTTGCAGATCAAGCACAGATAAATTGGTTTTTCCCACCTGCTGAACGACTCGAAGCAGCCATTGCAGTAGATTGGTGATTTGAATAGGTCTTCCTCAGTTCGGTCCTCAACGAAACACTGATCCGCTTCCGAGAAGAATATATCGATCGCTTTCGAAGGACCGCCTTGCTGGACTTCATCGCGCTGGGCGCTTGTGTGTCCTTCGTCAACTGCCTGGCTTGATTTGTCCATGGTATCCGGTCCAAGTGTGGGCTCCAAAGTGTCCTGGGTTGCGATATCGTCCAGGCGGTGTACACTCTTCTGCTCAGTTGAATCCTGAGAGTTGTCTCCTTGAGAATCGTCTCGAGCATCTGGGCCGACCTCTTGAAGCACTTCGCTTTCTGCGCCGACATTGTCCATATCCGAGCTCTGGGGTTCCTCAGCCGCCATTTCCTTCAGACTAGCATCGACTTTCGAGAATTGCAGGGATAACGCAATCTTGGCCTGGTCCTCCATTCCAGGGAGACAAGTCAGAGTTCTGGCCAGGAGACGGAAGCTACTTCCATCGTTGTCCAAGATGTCATCTTCCAATGCCTCGATGCAAATGTCGAATATTCGACTCAGCACGTTCACGTACTCCGATGGCTTTCCGACCACTCTTACCATCCTGGCATGTTGGGTCGATACGACAGAATAAACAAGGCTGGTGTCTTTGTCGTCGTCTTCGGAATCAAGAAGGTTGTTCATCTCTTCCAGAAGCTTCTCTTTGTCTCGCACATTGTCGCTATGCCGAAACCTATCGTAGAGTATGTCGGCCTTGTCCAGTCGGGCCACGTGATACCATTCTTTGATGGAAAACATCTTTGCGGCTCGGAGGAAAATGTCCAGTTCGTGCTCGGCGTCATCTTGCTGGTTCAAGTTGTATTTGTAGGCGGATATCAACTCGTAGACTGCCCAGGCTTTGATTTGCGGGTCTGTGCGACGGGCTTTGCACAGCTTTTTGTACCAGTGGGTGATCAGATCTTGCCTTCCGGAGAGAATAGTACCTCGTTTGAACCTTTCCAGTATGTCCTGGTCCTGGTTCTCGAAAGCGCCATCCAGAAGTGCTCTTTGGTCCCTTTGTGGCCATGATTCGAATTCCTCCGGAAACTTCTCTATCCCATTGAGATGCGTGACACAGGAAATTAAGAGGAATAGAGAACTTGCGTGCAGTGCATCATCTCCAGAGACATCGCGAGCTTTGCGCAGATGGTCTACTGCTGATTGAAGCAGTTCGGTATTTCCATCTTTGTCGATCAGCTCAGCTTTTGTTGCTGCGATCCAGGTAAGGGCGTCGATTTTCTGGGATTTCAGAGTTGTTTCTGGGACTCCCTCTTCTTTGGCTTGTTGCAGAAACTCAAGAGCTTGCTCGGCGTACTTGATAGACTCCGTGAGTTCCTGCTGCGAATCGTAGAGGTAGGCCAGAAGCATCGAGCACGCAGATTTGTCAATATTCTTCTTGCATGTGTTCAAGGCTCTGAGCGACACTTCCATATCGGGATGTTTCAGCCGAAAATGGATGAAGCCGATGGCACGATCCATCAAGCCTTCGGCTTCAACCGTGATGGTTCTGAACAAGCTTTTAAGAACAACATCAACGGCATCTTTTGATTTGACGTCGTAAGACTCATCTCTCATCGCTTCGTTGCTCATAGATGTCTGCAAAAATAAGTTAACAGAAGACTGATCAGTTTTTCCTGAGGATTACATACCAACAGAAATGCGTCGCTGGCAAATCTGTAGATCTCTTCGGCTATCCAAGAATTGGACTCCCTCACGAGATTTTCTGCGTGCCCCTTCGCCAGCGGTATCATCATCTCCTCAAGACCATGTTCGGCTTTCACAGCTGTGACCCATGCAGCTGCTTTCCGAGATAGGCCATAGTCTCGATGGCTTTCCGATGAAATATTGGCCCACTCATGCACAATAGAGCGCCAATTACTCTCGTCCGGGTCCAGCATCTGCGAGAATACTCTCTGCGCATGTCTCTCGAGCCGGGCGCAGACATTGTTTGTGTTGGTCATAATGTCTGCAAGAGCTTCGATCACGGCTTTTCTATCGTCTGTCGGGATCTCGTGCATACCCCCACTTCTTGCCGAGATGATCTCGACCAAGTGTTGGGCAAAGAAGTTGGACGCGTAGGCTTCCAGCTGTACTCCCGCAACTGACGAATCGCCTTCCCCAGAGGACTCGGGCGCGGTGATTACACGCGCGCACATTAGAAAGATTGTGAGATGCGCTTCGTAAGGAGTCTTTCGAAGACTTTGGTGTTCATCTGGAACGTTCTTGAAGAACTCCCGCAAGCTCCGTTCTTGAAACTGGATGGGCCGCTTAAGGTCATCAGTTAGGTCGAGATAATCCTCCAACCCATCTAGTCCATGGTCGTTGTCCTCAGCATAAGCTGTCTCTTCTTCATCGAAACTCCGATCGATGGCGTCCTGAGATCGCACGATCTCGAGGATACTTGATTTTGATTAGCTTGTCTCGGATAGATGGCTCAAAGGCGATGACTTACTCGGATAACTTTTCTACGATCTCATGCTCGATTATGAGATGAACATTCTTGTCCTGTAGCGAAAGCTGAGCAATAGCCGCTGCTTCTTGGAGAGTCATTCTTCGCCTGGCAAATGCGAGCCATGCAAAGAGGTCTTGCAGTGCTTTACACTGGTCTTTGTTCCGTCCCTTATGGCAGTCGTCAAGCATGAGCTTGGAAACTTCGTCGATGTCCTTGGGAAGACGAGTGCTGATCTCTTCAAGAACTGGTTTCTCGAGGCCGATGGCTTCCAACCTGCAAAGCATGTTCTCGATATAGAGCATTCCTATCAAGTCAACTTCTGTACCTTGAATTCATTTTGGGACATACCATCTGCATTCTCGGATAGTGCTTTGGCTATCCTTATCTTCGTGGGCTTGCTGAATTTCTTCAATCGTCGCATGCTCTTGGCGATGCGTTCCCAGCACAGCAAGTTGTAAGCCGTCTTGAGATCAGAGTCAGACATGTCGATAGCCCTTATTCCACGCCTTGCTTGGTCGGGTATGAGAGAATTTCGTCCAGTGACTAGGACATGAACTTTGGCAGTTTCCTCAGTAAGCTGTGTAAGAATATTGAACAACGATTCTTGCGCTTCTTGGGTTGCCTCGTCAACGCCATCGAAGATCAGAAACACTGGGTCACTCGTAAAGCCGTCGAGTTGATCGAGGAAAAATCGCTTCCAGAAGTCGGCGTTGCCCTTTTTGTTCGTCCTTGGATTTCCGCCTTTCCTCAGCTCATCCCGAACCTTATTGCGGTAGCGAGTATCGTCTTGCGCCAGCTGAACTACCATTGTTGAAAGGGCAGACTCAAGGTCACGATACTTTCCTCTATCCTCTCGGAAGAAGAAGTATCCAGTTCTTGCACTTTCCGTTTGAAGCCTCTTCTGGGTTGACAGGGCGAGAAACGTCTTGCCGCAGCCATGTTTCCCCGTGACCCATAGGATCCGGGCTTCGGAGTCTTTGCGCCATTTCTTGTACTCAACGCGTTCGTAGAACCAGTCGCACGACGGAGCGAAAAGCCATTCTTCCTGGTCTCTGATATCTTCCGTCAAATCGATTGCAGACAGTTCATGTCCGAGTGCCGCAATTGCTAGATCTTTTCGGGCTGCAGGATCTTTCTTGGGTCTCTTGATGTTCGCCTGACCAGCCGAGGTTGGGTATTCTGCCGACGGTCCATTGACCTTTGTGATGGACTGTACCTTTTGCCAGATTGCAGTATTCGTTGATATGACTTGGGCCAGTTGCTGATGACTCACTTCGAAGTGCTTATCGTTCTCTGCGGCGTGGATTGCGGACTGATCCTTGATGTCTTGGACAGTTGCGAATGTTCCATAACGCAGCCCAAGGCCCAATCGTTTGATAGAGGCCTTGATATCTTCGAAGGCAGCCTCGAGTTCCTTGTCACCTCCTTTGAAAGTGCTCCTGCACCACATTTCTGTGCAAATAATATCAGCAAATCTGTCCGCTGCACGCTTATACCGCGATTGCTTACTGATCCTTTTATCTGGCATCTGTATCGCCACAGTACACAGCCGAATGGTAGATTTGAACACTTGAGCAATGTCTTTCGTGATGCCTGATTTTGCATCAAGCTTTCCTTGAAGCTCCCCAAGGTGAGAGAAAGTGTCGCTCATGGTGTCACAAAATGACATGAAATTATCAAACGCATCGCTAACCCTGCTGAACGACTCCATGGTAGCCGAAAAGGCTGTGATAATGAAGGAAGCCGGGGCCGCTTGCGGAACATACTTATTGCTATCATTAGCCAAAAGGACAATTCTTAGCGGTAGTTCCACGTGTACTCACTGTAGCTGTGACCTGTGCAGTGTATTCAACCACTTTGACGAACTTTTGAAGGTTCAAAAAGATGTTTTCAGTCGTTCTCCGGAATCGGTCGACATGATTCTTTGGGTGTCGTTTCTCCTCGAAGTTGTTCTTCCAGCTGCCAGGATCTGCTGTGATGTCGTCCCAAGTTCTGTGCTTCTGTGTATTGACGATCGCCTTCATAGCATCCCGGTCCTTGGACGTCCGGGCCTTCTCGTTGAAATCATCGACTGCATCTTGCCAAAGCCGGACCAAGTCCGTATCTGGCGCTTGGCCTTTCTCATCGGCCATGTTTGACGCGGTCGATGGGCCCTGAGCACCCAGAAAACGCACACGACAGGCGCGCTATATACAGGCAGCTGAGTGGAAGGAGAAAGCAGCAAGGCTGAAGAGTTCAGCTCATCACTGCTGCTTCAGCTCCACATCGGCGAAAGTGGCGCTGGAGAGAAGGTGAGATGGAGCGACAAGCTGCGAATCGGAGATTGCAGCGATGGACAATCAAGGCAAAACAGGAAAACCTCATCTCCTGAAAAGCCAAGAGTTGAGCGGGAAGCAAGCATGGAGTGTCAGATTTGCTTGTGAAGCTTCTCTGATTCGTCTCGTGGCGCTGCAAAACCAGCCATTGGGCAATCCGTTGTAAGGGCTGAACTGAGGCAAAAGGCGGGGTCGGCCAGGCAACTGCATCACAGCCAATAGTTTTGAGCATCTATTACGCCGCTGGCGAGACTTACGGTCCAATATGGGTGCATAAATGAAGTGTGGCTGCTTCATAAGCAGCTGAAGGCTGGCTGATGCCTTGATTCGGTTCGAGCTTAACTTCAGCCTTGTCGTGATCAAAGATACCCAGCCACAAACTGCATGGAAGTGTCGGCTGCAATCGTCTTCTCTTGTCAAAAATATTTTCTTTTACAAGTAGATCCGGTGTATGATGAAAGCGGCGCTCTTCTGCCAGGCTCCAATGGTAATCAGCACACGGGACAATCATCATGAGAGTGTCTACATCACCGTCAGTGATACTTGTTTCGCTGAACCAAGCATTGCCTGGACCCAAGATAGAGCCATGCGGGTCACATCGCGGAAGGGCGAAGAAGCAATTATCCGTGCTACGCAAAGAAGAAATTATTCGTGCTACTTACGCAACTTCCCTCTCATTCAGCTGAGGACGATCGAACCCTCCCTTCTCATTCCCCGCCCAGAGACACCCAACCACCACCATTCCCATCCAACTCAATGCCCCCCACCCTGCCCCTTGACCAACTTCCCCGCCCTCTCCACCCACTCCCTCCCCACAGCCTCCAACCCGCCCACCCCATCCACATTCCCACCCATCTCCTCCACCAGCAACTTCCGCACAACCTCCAGCCTCTCATCCAGCCCCAGCCCCTCTCCCTCTCCCTCCCCGCGCCTCTTCCTCCCGATGATCCCCGCATTCCGCGTCGACGGAATCCTCAACATCTCCTTCTCGGGCACAAACCCCACATCGGCCGCCAAGCGCGCGACCCAATCGCACAGCGTCGCGTACGCCGAAGGCTGCTGGTTCTTGCCGTTCGATTTCTGTTTCTGTGCCGCGGCCAGCGAGCCCGTGTTTTCGCCTTTGCCTTCTTCTTTCTCTTTCTCTTTCTCTCCCTCCTTCTTCTCCTTCTTTTCCGCAGCGGCGGCGGTGGCAGGTTTCTGCACCGGCGCGCGAAACTTGGCGCCGGCGAAATTGTGGCTGCAGCAGGGAATGGCGATGAAGGGCGAGCGGGAAAGGAAAGCGAGGAGCGGGGTCCAGGGGGTGAGTTCGTCGGCGTGGTTGGAGATGATGAAGGTGCCGGGGGGGAAGATGCCGTTGTGGAAGGAGGAGTTGTTGGCGGCGGTGGTGGGGTCGGCGGAGGGGTCGTCAGCGGTGGTGGTGGACGTTGCGGCAGTGGCACGCGCGAAGGGCTCGGGCACGAGGACCATTTCCTTCAGGTGCGCCTGGACGGCGGGCCCGAACGTGTCCCACGTCTTGCGGCGGCGCGCGTCGAAGCCCCAGCCGGGGTAGCCCTCGGCGCGGAGGACGTGCACGAGCACGCCGTTGCCGCAGCCGATGTCGACGAAGCCCGGGAAGGGCGGCTTGTTGCTTTCCTTCGCGTGAGGTCGCGCTCCTTCTTCGTTCTTCGAACTCGTGTCGCCGGCGTCGTCGTCGACGATGGGGGCGGCGTACATGTCGCGCCATAGCTCGAGCAGGAACGCGGCGATGCCCAGGTCCTCGAAGACGTGCTTGCCTGGCGGCGTCTGCTCGACCCAGCCGGCGATGAGGTCCTTGGCGTATGCTGTCTTTAGCCGGGTGTATGTGTCTTGGAAGCGGGCTTGCGGGATGACCTGGTCGTGGTGGACGCGTTTGGTGTAGCCGGCCTTCTGGCCGAGGCTGTGCTTGTTGATGAGGGTGAGGAGGCTGAGGGCGGTGCGCGTGAGGCGGTTGTCCAGGGGGTGCGTGGGGAAGAGGCGGTAGTGGATGGAGAATTGGCCGAGAGTTGTTGAGGAGGCGTTGGGGGAGGTGGACGACGGCCAGGTGTGGAGGAAGGCGAGAGCGGCGACGGTGGGGTGGTAGAAGGGCACTTCTGATGCGGACTGTGCGTGAGGGATGTAGAGCACAAGGTTTCTTACAGACCCGTCGTCCTCTTTCTTTTGGAAGATGTGGCAGGTTTGGACTAGAGGGTCGTCACGCTGTGGATTACGCGGGATCATCCGCCGCACGATCGTCTGTTCCAGCACATAACCTGGCACCTGGCATAGAAGGGGTTGATACTCGGCCTTGATATGCTTGATAAACTTCCCTTCAGGATCGTTGAAGCTGTCATAGAAGATTTCGGCGCGAAAAAGGTAGGTCGAGGCAATCTCCGGGTGACGAATGAGGTTCAGCATGACGCGCTGATAGTACTCCGGCTCGAAAGCACACGGTGTTTCGAACATAGAGGTCCATGGCTCGTCTGGAAGAGAGAAGGTGGAGGGCTCCTGTGTAATTTCGCGGGGTTGGAAAGCCTTCTTCCCGTTTTCAACAGTGGTGGCGTCGACCTGTGTTTCCGCCGTGTTCCCCATGCTCTTTCAGGGCCGATTGGCCGTTGTTCTCTTCCAAAATGATGGTAGTAGGGCTGAGGCAGAGTTCACTGAATTGTTCAAGCTTCTAGCTAGCGTGGATGATGTGAGGGCAAAGAAGCCGGAGTGCGAACAGGCAGCGGCCGGCGCCATCTTCAGATGTAACCGGCAAAAGTCGTGGCCGACGAAAACGATACGCCCAGCAAAGGGTGATTCGTGGGAATGAACATGACTCAGATGTAGCTCAGCCTTTTGCACACGATTATCTTTGGGTCTTAACCACTAGCACGGCCTTTGTATTCGTTGACCTGTAAGCTTGATAGAGCAGCCAAAGAATGGGAGTCGGTAAACCTTCCGGCGCGGACCTGGGCCCAAAAATTTCCTCAAAACTCCGCGCTTAACCCCGGCCGTCTCATCTCCACAACGTCACTATCGCCAACAACGCGACAGTCTCCGTCCGCTCCCGCCATGAAGCTCACCCCCGTGCGCATTCGCGGCAAACGAAAAGCACCGTCCGATCCGCCGCCAGACTCACACCCAGCAAAGAAGCGCCGCCCAGGCCGACCACGCACCCGACCGTTGTCCCCAGTCCGCGCATGGAAGCCGAAATATCTTGAGCTGCAGCAACAATGGCACCCGGACAGAAAAGTACTGCTCCCAGGCACAGACCTGCCCGCCAGGCCGACCACCAAGTGGGACCTACCACTTCCCTGGCCTGAGGAGTTCCAAGGCCCGCCCACGCAATCGCAGACGCAGACACAGACGCAGACGCAGACGCAGACGCAGACCGAGACCCAACTGTCAACACTACCTGACGGCACCCAAACGCCCTTGATAAAGAAGAAGAAGCGGAGGTCATCATACTGGAGGAAGCTGTCGCCCTTGGAGCGCTTGCCGGCTGAGGTGCTGCAGCAGATTTTTCTCGACAGCATGAACATGAGCCTTCCCAACGCGAGCATGGAGCTGCTTCACAAGCTCAACAGCGACCACATCAAGCTCGAATTCTCGTTGCGCGCTCTTTACTGGCCAGATGAGGAGGAGCGGACAGAAAATGCGGACCTCCCAGAAATGCAGAGCAAGCTGCTCTCGCTGCGCTTTTTCGATTGGGACTTCTACAAGCAGTACGCCGCGAGGGCATGTGAGAAGTTCGGCGCGTGGCCGTGGTTGCAAGACCAGGATCCCGACGCTACTTTCGAAGAGCTGGTGCGGCGCGACCCCGACTTTGACTTGTTGGATCGCTTCAACCTGGGATGTGAGCTTGCCGAGGAGATCCCTCCCTTCCTGCGGTTGCACGAAAAAACACCGCTGCCGCCGAAGCTTCTCAAGGGCCCGTGGGGCTACGATAAGCATCTGATGCTCCGATTCCTCTTCATCCAGAATCTTGGCATCGACCACGACAGCTCGACTTCATCCGAAACGCTTATTGAAGGCCTCATGGGCGTCGCCAAGGAAAAGGATTCGGACGACGTCGAGATCGCAAAATGGCTTATCTGCATTGCCATTGCCTCGGATACTCAGATGCCTCAGAAACTGCTCCGGCGCGCTGTCGTTGATGGTGGCTGCAATGAGGACCTGGTGGAGAGCATGCTCACCTGGAGTTTGCACAGCGAAATTGAGTATTTCGATCCGATGCTGTGGAACTGGGCTGAGCGGGTGCCTGATAAACAGAAAGGCCGCTGGCTTATGGATCAACTGAGGGCGGCCGCGAGTAATAAGGAGGAGTTGGTGGCTGAAGCTCAAGCCGCCGCGGAAGCGGAGGCATAGTCGGCTGGCTCAGACCACGGAAAATAGAGGAGTTTTCAAGCATACTTAGATACCCATTTTCCCAAGATTTGTTCTTGGAAGTCAGCAATATATTGTTTATACCTCGCTTAGCCCGTTCTCCGTCTAGTGTACGTGTGCAGAAGTATCACATCCAGGTACGCGTCACACGTGACCTTGTGCACGGACCAGTGGAAAAGCGTCATTCTGCTTCTGAGCTTCTGGCGACGCGATTTTCTTTTGAGATCATCCTTGCGCCCCCGTCTCGCAGCGCGCCCGTCCAACCTCGACACGAATGGCCGCTGGGTGAAGCCGCACAATCCACAGAGATGCCTCCAGCCTCTCTTCGCCATGCGGCTGTTCCTTCGCCAGCTCTTTTGCGCTTCCTGAGGGCGCAATCCATCCTGTCGAGGACCACGCCCGCCACCACTTTTCCGCCGCCGCGCTGCGCCTACCTTTCTCACCCGCGTCACGATTCTTCGCTCGCCACGACCAACATTCGCCTGCCTCCAGCGCGCCCGTTGCAGACTTCCTCTGCCTGTCAATCAACCTCTACCCGCGGCTTCCACAGTTCGCTTTCACGTCCGTCGGCTGCGTCATGCCCGATTATCCTTTCCTCGGCGGAGCCGCTAGCCCTCTTGCCCCGTAGAAAGCAGGCTGAATACTTGGTTCCGCGTCGCGCGTTTTCGAACACACCGCCCGCCGATTTCTTTTGGAAGAAACAACAGCGCAAGTCCGGCGCAGGCCCTCTTCAGCCAAACGACCTGCCGCCCCGCCATCCCGAAAGCTATGCTCCGGACGAACATGGCAACTTGGGCCGGGTTCTACGACCCATTAACGAGCCGCGCATCAGATGCACCGAGTTCGATGACAGTGGAAACATTACACTTGTGAACAGCGAATTTAGGAAGAGCGAATTGATTGCCAAGGTACGCTCGGGAAATGCAACGGTAGGGAATGGCAGTTCTGACAGCTCCCAGTATGGACTCCTCCCGCGAGACCTGCGCAAGATCGATTCCTCCACGCTTCCGCACATTCTTGTCCGTCCAACCGCAATCCTGCTGAACCTGCTCCATTTGCGCGTGCTCATCAAGCACAACCGCGTCCTCGTGTTCGACGCGTACGGAACCACCAATTCATACGCTCAATCGCTGTTCATGGACGATTTAGAGGGACGCTTGAGGCAGAAAGACTTGCGTCAAAACGGCTCTCTGCCCTACGAGTTCCGTGCCTTGGAAGCCGTTCTCCTCAGCGTGACAACTGGTCTGGAGAGCGAATTTGAGGGTGTCCGCGAGCCCGTCGTTCGCGTCCTGCGGGAGCTGGAGGAGGATATCGACCGAGACAAGCTGCGATACCTGCTCGTCTACTCCAAGAAGCTCGGCTCGTTCGAGCAGCAGGCCCGTCTTGTCAGAGACGCTTTGGAGGAGCTGCTCGAGGCCGACGACGACCTCGCGTCCATGTATCTCACAGAGAAGATGACCGGACAGGAGCGCGGCGAACACGACCACGCCGAGGTAGAGCTGCTGCTGGAATCGTACCACAAGATCGCCGACGAAATCGTGCAAGCGGCCGAGAACCTGGTGTCCAACATCCGCAACACGGAGGAAATGTAAGGAACCCCCCCTCTCCAAACACACCCTCCTCCCAGCAACTTCCACCAAACTAACCTCGTCCCTCCCCACAGCGTCAAAGCCATTCTCGACGCCAACCGCAACTCGCTCATGCTCCTCGACCTCAAATTCTCCGTCTGGACCGTCGGCCTCGCCGCCGGCACCTTCGTCGCCGCCCTCTACGGCATGAACCTGAAGAACTTCATCGAGGAGTCGGACCTCGGCTTCTGGGGCGTCAGCGCCTGGTGCGCCATCGCCACGCTGCTCACCAGCTACCTCGGGCTCGGGCGGCTGCGGCGCGTGCAGCGCGTGTCCATGTGGGGCGAGCACGGCGCGCGGCGGTCGTCGTGGCGCGAACTCGGGCCGCAGGCACTGCTCTCGTCGTCGGGGGGGACGTCGCCCAACACGCCGTCGCCGCCGCGGGTGCCGCCCGTCGGCGCGGCGGCGGCGCCGGGAGTGACGCCCAGCTCGGCGGCGTCGGCGGCGTTCGTCGGCGCCGGCGACGCCAGGAGGGCGGAGAAGCTGAAGAAGCTGAAGGAGATGCACGCGCAGCAGGCGCTCGGGCTCAATGCCGAGATGCAGGCGGCCAGGCGCTCGGCGCTGCATAGGCATGGGCTTGCTGGTCAGCATGGCAACGGCAACGGCAACGGCAACGGTCATGGTCATGGTCAGCCTGGCGGCGGCGGCGAGCAGCCGCCTTCTTCTTCGACTTGAGTATCGCTCCGTCCTTGGGTCGTAAGCACTTCTTGGTAAATGAGGCGAATCATACCGCTAGCTGCTCGTTGAGCTGTACAAGCTTGATGGTGGTCGGTCCTCCTCCTCCCCTCTCACTCCATCCCACCCCATCTCATCTCATCTCATCCCATCTCATCTCATTCCAACGTCACATACATATACGTTTTTCTCGCCGCCATTGGCGGGGAGGGCGGTTTGCTCGCTACTCTCCTCTCGGGAAAGAAAAGTTTACGTTTCTGGTCTACCGGTCCCTGTTCTTCACGGCAGCATGCATATAGAGAGAGAGGTTTTCGTGTCCCTGTTTTCCTCTTTTCTTTTTTTTACCCAGAGATTGGTCGGTGGTTAGCACGGTGGCTGGTTTGGGTCTGACTGTCTGGGTTCCGCATAGCGTTGGCGTTGTTTCTGTCTCTGGCTCTGGCTCTGGCTCTGGCTCTGGCTCTTTGGTGAGGGAAGGGTGGGGTTCTGTGCGCTTTGTGGTTGCTAGAGCTGATACTGTGCTTCTTCTTCTTCTTCTTCTTCTTCTCTCTTGCTTTGTATTTGTCATGTGTATGTGTATGTGTATGTTATGGGTGTTGTTGTTGTTGTGTGCGTGTGTTGTTGGTTGTTGCGGAGTAGGGCAGGGCAGGGCGGTAAGAAGCTGGCCGATATGCAGTGGCATGGCAGGTGAGGTTGCAGAAGAAGCGCTTGTCGGTATGCACTTAGGCTGAGGTGCGCTGTTGTACCTATGTGACGCCGCAGGCCCTGCAGATGCAGACAGATCGCTGAGACATGTGGCGCATGCGGCCCGTTACAGGCCCGCACCGTGCATGTGTGTATGTACACATATCCGGGTGACCCTGCCTGCTTGCTTGCAAACGACTCGACTCTATCTTTCTTTCAATCGTATTGTCGCACTCATCTTCATGAACTCTTGTTGTGGCCATATCATCGTACATATCGGCCTGGCGTTACGCCTGCAACTTTCTTTCCCCGTGCGGGATATATGTCAGGCCCGCGTCGTGCGGCTCGCAAACACGGCGGGTTGCGGGATATGACGGTGGATTACCTATTGCTATTTGGACGTCCCTCTCAAGGCTAATCGATCACATGGAGTAAAGAATCCCCTGCAGCCCAACAATGGCATGCCTGCAGGTCTCCCGGTCAGATTCCTATATGATACAAATAATCTCCGTCTTTTCCTTTATTGGTTCCATACACTCAATGAACACTTCAAGATCAAATATGTCGTGCCTATCCATTACTCCAATACGCTGAAAGATGCTCTCGTTCGTATCCTCATCTCTTCCAACAAGCTGCAACGTAATGTACCGTTCTCGAAAGCCTTCATCATAAATGGTGTCATCGTCGCGTACAGGAACGGCAGAAAAGAGCAGACAAAAAACGTCCAAACCTTGGTCCAAAACTAAAACATCCCTTGCCTCGCCCCGGGCTACATCTTCAACGATGGAGCACCTGACCGGATCGTCTGGGAACTCAATCCCGCCTGAAACCAGTTTTGCTGGCATGAGCGAGCAGCGGAGCCGGAGAACACCACCCGAGACCATTCCAGTCTCGTTGTCGTCCACCAGAACCGTTCCAGCTTCCACGACCTCCAAGTTGCGCATCTGGCGGGGATCGCCCGCCCCCGTTCGAAGAGAGAAACCGAGTAGTCGATTGATGCCCAGGATCGAGAGGGCGCGTAATACTCGGCCGGTCTTTCACACGCGTATGTGACGCATCTCGGCGCGCATTGACATCGGCTGACAGCTGACAGAACCCACCAGTGACGAAATCAGGAATCAACTGGAGTCCATTGTCACCGAAACCGAGAAACTGGTCTTGAACTGAAATGAAGACCTCAAGCGCCTCGAGGATGGTGTTCGAGATGCATTGATCGGCCTTGGGTGAGCAGTTAAGGCTGCCTCATCGGTGGCAGGAGCCTGATCGGTGGCAGGAGTCTGATCGGCGACAGGAGTCTCATTGGCGGCAGGAGTCTGATTGGCGACGGGAGTCTCATTGGCGATGGGAGTCTCATTGGCGGCACAGCGAAGAGGATTATGTAGTGCCCAGGACGTAATGGAGAGGCTGCTAAGTAACTGATGGTATACTATTCTCCAGAAGTACATTGCCCTGTCAATGTTCGACTCGAGCCGCGTAGCAACAACATCAAGCTTGGGTTCCTGGCTGCTGCAATGCTACATACATACATAATTGGCTTGTTCTGCCTAGGGTGCTCCGTCCAATCCGAATGTGACCGCTAGCGCGGCCCACCAGGTTCCAGGGAAGCGGCCAAAAAGAAAGAAACGCCGAAGCAAAAAATCACAAAACGTACAACAGCCGGGATTCCCCAATGGTCACCCACTTGAGTACTAATCGGCCGGTTCGCAGCTTAAGTACGGCTGAGCGGACGGGAAGCCCTGTATTCTGCGACCTATGGTCGTACGTGGTATAGGGGGTAAAGTTTCTTGTTTATAACTACTAGTTAGCAGACTGCTGACTGCATGTCGACTCGACTGCAAACGCATGTCTTATCTGCGATCATTTATCTCGCCGGGAAGCAGTAACGGCCTTCATTCTTTGACCATCCACGATAAATATACACAACAGCTTCGCGAACACATGGGCGCTGTTACTGGCATAGTTTAAAGAAAGTATGTTCGATAGAGAATGCTTAAAATTTGTCTTGAACACCTATACTTATGGAGTCGTTACCACGATGTGGCGGTTTGGCTGGAAGAGAAACGTGTTAAAATTATTAAGAGAGCCTGAAATTAGCGATCGGCGCAATTTATAGTTTTCGTGGAGCATCCCGAGGGCTATGATTTACGTATGTTAGGTCTAAGCAGGATCTTATCGTCACGGCGCGACTTGGAAACATGCCCGTAGACTAGCATTGTTAGAAGAAGTCACATAAGCCTAGAGTTTATATTAAGCTGCTGAGGGTCGACTAGGCCCGGCAAAGAATGTGGATTTAGTGTTTATTGCTTACCTTAAGAGCTTAACCTCCACCCCAACGGATGGCGTCTTAGACCAACCCCTTATACTAGACATATGTTATACGAATGGCAACAGCTCTACTGCTTTGTGGCATGACGACGGCTGTAAACAATTCTTCGGAATTTGATGCTGGTGTCGCCGATGAGGTTGTTGATACGGAGGTAAGACTACTATTAGCATCTCACAGGTGAGTTGGACAACGTTAACGACACGAAATGACTGGACGGCCTATAGATGGCCACGTAAGTTCCTCTATCAACTATCTACACTACGTCTACCAGCTTATGTGCGGGACACCCCAAAATTTGAAGTGCGTTAGCACTGTTGGGATCACGGCAACCATCCTTGAAGTCGCAACGCGGTACTATGAGTAAACTCAGAGAACTGGATGCGGGGAGAGTAAGGAAAGTCGATGCTAAAAACAAAAAAAAAAACATGTGAGGATGATGCGATTCGAACGCATAACCTTCAGGAGTTTCCAATGTAAACTGGAATCTGACGCGCTACCGTTGCGCCACACCCCCAATGTTATGGAAACGAATTTGCATGCAATTCTTATAATACCAAAATCTTCTCGTTGATGAGGTACGTTGGTAGAGGCCCGTGCTCGGTCATCACTCAACCACTGCTACCGCTACTGCTACTATCACCTACCTTAGGCTCCCCACTTTTGCAACTTAAGCATCGTCCCTTGCTGCCATCCCACCACTCATGATGCTGAATTTCTCGACTCACTGCCGGCCCTTTCCTCCCCACCCCCCCAAAAACTGTTCCGAGTCGGGTTTGAGAATAGCTTGCGGGTCGTGGGAAAGCGGCGGCTACGAAGAGGTGCTACGGATGCGGGCGGTAAGCTATCAAAAAGGGGTATCAGATGCAGAGGGATTGAGGGAAATTGTACAGTAGGAACACTTCCCATTATTCTTTGTTCCATTTGCTTTTCCAACGCCAAATTTTCCAAATCCGATCATTTCCTGTCCATTGACGCCACCACTGCGTAGTAGTCTCACTTTTTCCACCGCTGCCACTTCCACAATCTTACGCGTCACTGAATGAAGGAAGGTTGGGTATGGAGGGAGTTCCGAAGGCCTGGGTGTGGGGGTTTTTGTGGGTTTTGACAGAGCATCTTGCTTTTTGGGTGGGGGCCGAGCTTCAGGGAAGTGACATGTTACTTATGGGGCTTGCCCCATATCGGTGCTCGAAGGCACGATGGCAATGATTTGTGACGTAGCGCTCCACCCTTCAGTGCCGAAATCCGACTCTATTGGGACACGCGATGTCTCCCCTTGCTCACAGTTCATCCAATAAGGTTTTCTGAAGGGTGATACTGCGTCCGAGACCCGCAAAAGTAAAGAGGAATTGGTCAATAAAATTTGATTGCGAAATGCTCCCAAAGACTGATAACACTTTTGCTTGACGTCTGATGAGGAAGCCAACCAATTAAGGAAACAGAATTATTGGTTTCCTCCACTCCCATTCCCTGCTACAAGGGCTCTATGGATGGAAAAAGGTAGGAGGTACACATGATGTGCGGCAGGCTGAATTGGTGGCGTATTGGGGAAAACCGGGTCTTTGTGTGAGTCGTGACTTGCAGCTGTACGAGGGACGTCGACGTGTACCAATCCAATATCAAAAATCCATCTTATACCAGCGTGTACGTCCCCATCAGAAGTTTCAAACAGTTCTTTGACATTTCCTAGTCGTCAATCCAAAATGAGCTCCATGGGAAACAAAATCCTTCTCACGGGAGCTACCGGATACGTTGGCGGCACTGTGCTAGACCAGCTCATCAATAGCACAGCGCCGTCCCTCAGAAACCTGACCTTCGACTTACTCGTACGCGGACACGAACCAGCCCAGAAGCTCAAAGAGGCCTACGGAGCCCGCGTCCACCCTCTCCAGTGGAAAGGACTCGAACATGCAGATTCAATCGTCAGCATCGCTTCAAACTACGACATCATCGTCAACACGGGCTCAGGCTTCGTTCCAACGGGCGCACAGGCGTTTGTCGACGGACTGGCTTGCCGCATCAATCCAGGCGGCCCGCCACCGTGGGTGCTCCACCTCAGCGGCTGCACGAACCTGAGCGACAAACCGCTCACGGGGCACGCCGAGCCGGGCCGCGAGTTCGACGATGCCGATGCGGAGGGCATCTACGACTTCATCAAGCGCGAGGACGAACGATGTCCGTACGCCCAGCGCACCGCCGAGGTCGCGGTGCTCACTCGCGCCGAACAGACGGGCGTGCAGGCTGTCAGCCTCACAACACCTTGTATATTCGGCGAGGGTACGGGGCTCTTCAATAGAGCTGGCCTTGTTGTGCCCGCCGCCGTTCGTTACGTAGTCCGGCACGGTTACGGGTACAAACTCACGGAGACGGCCAACTTTGACTGGGTGCACGTCGTGGACCTCGCCGATCTGTATGTGCTCATCGTCCGCGCTATCCTTGAGCGCGAGGACCGCGGCGTGGGATATATTCCGTCCGGGAGGAAGGGAATCATCTTCCCGGCCGTCGCACGCGTGCTGGTTCTTGACATTCAACGGCACGCACTTGATGCTGCGTTCGAGGTCGGTGTGTTGCCCCGTGACGATACACCAAAGGAAAAGGAAATTCGGCAAGCCTCATTGCAAATGATTGCCGATGAGGTCTGTGCCGGGCAGACAGCAATAGCAGAGCTTGGATATGCTGGTCACAAGGGCATGAAGGGAACAATGGCGAAGAAGCTGTTTGGATGGAATCCGACGAGGTTGGAGGACGCGTGGCGACAAGACTTTATGGACGAGCTGATTGCATTGAACAAAGGAAGGAGGAGTCTGACCATGGACAGCTGCATAGGTGTCAAGCAAAAATAAGTTGAGCGGCGAGAGATAGTTGGAGCAGCCCCCATTAGACAATTTCATGAACTTGCTCTTTTCACGCTCAGTGCAAGCCACTGTCGCGTATGGACTATGCGTTGGTATAGCTTGATTTCCTCTCACACCCTCTTGGCCACTGCAGATGTGGATGTTTGTGTGTGATCTTCCCCAACATGCTCTTCGTGTTCCTCAGCAGCTCGCTGAACTCGCGATCTTTCCGCTTCAGCAAACGACCATGGTCTGGCACGTTGCGTGAGATCTTTGTTCCCAAACACAAAGATGCCAGGGTTTCTCCTGAACATCTCGTCCATATCCTCAAGTGACCTTTGGGTGGTTTCAGGATAAAGAGCCCATACGATGGGGAAGTACGAGTAGAGAAAGCACGCGAGTTCGCCAGCCGAGGGAATTAATCTCCGAGTTGTATACCCAAGGAACCTGTGATACTCATGAGCCTCGTTCGGAGCCATCAGGGGCGATGCTAATTCACCTTTGCAAAACTCGTGCCATAGAAGGCATAGTACAAGAAGAACATCGCCGTTGTGGCGGATCCGAGCTGGGCGCCTTTGTCAAATCCCGCTTCAATCCCTGGCGGAGACGTATTCTCTCTTACCTCATACTTGGATTCAGGATGCAAATCTGCCATATTCAAACAAATTGCCACAACAAGATAACAAGATCCAGCAGGGCACCGTAAAGCATCAGCCTGCCTCAATGTCAGAACGAAGCTCAGCAATCACGACACTAAGACTTACTTCCGGCGACCAGCCATGTCGATAACATACAAACAAACCAATGCGGCACCGAGATACGACGTAGAATTGCAAGCGGTGAGAAGCCTGCTTTTCTGCTCGTCAAACCCGACGCTTTCCTGGAGCAGTGTAGGCAAGTAGTACCCCAAAGCGTTCACCCCACTGAGTTGCTGCATCAGCTGCGTTCCACACGACAGTAGCACTCGACGGAAGCTTTGTGTCTCATCCCTGAAAAGCAAGACATCTCTCGCCGGCATGCGAGCTCGTCTCTCCGCTCCGATCGCTGCCGTGATCGATCTGTAAGTGGCGATGACAGCGGGGTCGGTCTCAGCCACTTCCGCGCCCTCCAGTCTGGCAATCACCTGGATAGCCTCCTCCATTCTGTCTTGCAACATCAGCCATCTCGGACTTTCCGGAAGACAGATAACAATCGGTATGGACACGAATGCGAAAACCAGCTGGAACGCGAGCGGAAACCGCCATTGGAACGCTCCACTGTGGAAGTAGAGAGTGTAGTTTATCCAGTTCGCCAGACAGAATGCTAGAGTGTTGCTGATGTTTGCGAGAATCACCAAACGGCCTCGGACGTGGGGCTTTGCGCACTCTGATTGATATACTGGGACGATGGAGGTGATGATGCCTGCGAAAGAGTGTCAGCTGGGACCTTCAACTTCCTTTGGCACTGTGTAGAGTGGACTTTATTACCCATGCCGAAGCCATTTACCAGACGACCAATGATCATCTGTGGAAGATGAAAGGCGAATATTTGCAAGATTGCGCCAACCACGTTGGTCGCCAATCCGATCAGATTGGAGCGCCTCCGCCCCAGATAATCACCAGCAGTGAAAGCAAAAAGACATCCTATAAATGCGCTAAGCTATTCTTTTTTGTTTAGCATGCATCCTCATGCACTACGTATTTTGGGTGTCGGGGACTTACTGAGAAGCAACTGGATGTGATGCCATTGACATTGGCATTCCTTGTCTCGGGGAATTGGTCGATGAAGTCTTTCGAGATGAGGACACCAGAGAAGACGCCTTGGTCGTACCCAAACCAACACATTGCTGCTTCAGAGGATGTCAGGTACTTCCGTTTCGGACTTTGATGTGAGACACACCGGCGTTACCCAACGTAATGAAGAACATCAGCCAGAAGCCTCTGAGCTCTTGTATGAACCGCATCTTTCAAAAGAATCCTAATAGTTCTTCTCGGATTCAAATCAAGGGCCGGGAATGCGGGCGAGTGTAGAGTCTGCTTGGTTGGGCGTTGAGATATGTGGCTCCGGAGACGCCAAGATGGTGTCGAACTTGAGGATCGAAAGGTCGCTCCCGGAACAAAATGAGATGATGATACCTATCCAACAATCACGCTATTCGAGCGGGAACCAATTCTCTATAGATCATAGTCGCAAAATGTAGAGTGACGGAAAACTGGTATGTCTACAAGCGAGGCTTCCCCGCATTCCACACCCCTGGCCTACCCAACTTTGCAGCCAGCCTCATATGGTTGGAGGTGCATGACGTGTAAGCACCAGCAAACACTCACAGCCAACTGCCGATCTTCGTCGTACAAAAGGTCGTGTCACTGATCATATGTGCCTTGACATCATTGCTTCGGCACCTCCACAACCCCCTTCACACCACTTTCGTTCTCTTCCAACTCTTCCCCAATCGCCGAACCATCCTCCAAGCTTGATGGTCCTGTCGCCTTCCGCTGCTCCCGCAATGCCAGCAGCTGAATCCCAACGATAACAATAATGCCGGCGATGACAAATCCAAAAGTCGCCGGGAAACCGTATCCTACAAGGCATTTTGATCAGTAAAGTGGGCCTACTCATCGATGGGATTATGGACTGACGGAAATCCGGAGCCATGGTCTGCGGGAAAATGACAATCGGCAGCCATGCGGCGACGGCGTACTGCATGCCGTTCATGCTGCTGATGACCAGCGCTCGCTCTTCATTGTCGCCGGCGCAGATTTCATTCGCCCAAGTGTAGCTTCAGCGGCATCCGTGTCAGTGCTGTCCTTTGCATAGTCGCGTCCCAGTCCTGAATGGCTTACAATACTGCGGTCATCAACTGCACACCATCGGTCAGGAAGGCGAACTCCTTGAGCTGTATGCTCGCAGGCCAAGCCGCCAAGATGCCATTGGGAATGAGGCCGTATGTCTGTGAATGTAAGCATGCTGTAGCAACTCACTATTGGTGGTCGGTGATGGGAAGACGTACCAAGGGACCCACGACAAATGCGAAACGGCTACCGGTGTAGTCGGACAAAAAGCCCCAGAGAACCACACACGCGGCCGAGATGAGGTTCGTGCCGGTTGGAATGATGTTCCTGTCGACAACCGAATAGTGTTCCGACTTCAGCCAGATGCCAAAGTAACTGCTTGCCTGGCAAGACGAGCCGTACAGCTGTGCACGTGGAGATGCGTAAGTATCAGAGCCAGTGAGAAGCCTGGGTTCCGAGGGAGCATACCACGTATCCGAGCACGAACGCGTACCACCTCCACCGCGACAGAATACGGGCAAACGTCTTCCACGTGATCTTGACCGGCGGCGCCTTGCCCGCCTTCCGGACCCTCTCAACCGCCAACTCGCATTCGGCCTCGGTCAGAAACCAGGCGCGCGTGGTATACGGCGTGTCGGGGAGGAGCAAAAACGTCGCCAAGCCAACCGGAACCGTCATGCACTGCCCAACCCAACCTTTCCGTCAGCACAACGAACCAACACCACTCCAGCACGCCCCAGAAACCAAGAAACTCACCCCACAAACAATGTACAGCCACCGCCACCCGGCCAACCCCCTCGCGCCATCCAAATTCTCATAAACCGCGGCCTGCAAATACCCGCCAAACGCGCTCCCCAGCGGCGCCGTCATATGGAACAACGCGACCCTCTTCGCCAGCTCCGTCTTCGTATACCAACTCCCCAGCACATACAACAAGCACGGAAAGAACGAGCTCTCAAACAGCCCAACAAGAAACCTAAACGCATACAACTGCCCCACGTTCCCCACCCCCGCCTGCGCGAACGTGAAGACGCCCCAGCCGACCTCCATCGCCGCCAACCACGCGCTCGGACGCACGCGCTGCACGATCAGCGTCGACGGGATCTGCATGGCGGCGTAGGCGCACGTGTAGGCCGTGCCGGCGTACGTGTACTCGTTGCCGCGCATCCCCAGCGCCTCCTGCATCCCCGACACGTACGCGTTGGCGAGGTTGCCTTGGTCTAGGTACTTGAGGAAGAAGCCTACGCATCCGATGCTGAGGATCGTCCAGTCGAGCTTGAGCAGCAGCGCCCGCTCCGCGGGCGTTTTGAGGTGCGTGTCCGTGTCCCAGATGAAGGAGCGGAAGGTTTTCTTGGTCGGCGCGGCGGGTTGTTGCGGGTGGGGCGGCGTGGTGGGGGTGGAGGAGGGTTTGGGCTCTTGCGCGCCGGCGCTGTTGCTGCTGCTGCTATCGTGCTGTGTGGTGGCCATGGTTGGCGGTTTGTGACACGAGGGTGTCTGCTGTGTCGTCGCAACGGGACGCGGCGGTCTCGGGCAGGGGAAGAGAGGGCGTTTTTGTAGGGGTCCATCTTCACTGGCAAGGGTGTGGCCCGGAGGTGCGTGTTTGCCGCAGCAGATACCGTCTTCCGTGTTGAGCATTTGACGGCGGGACGGCGAGTCACTACACGGCAGGTGATCGGCCATCATTGGTCGTTGATAAGCTGGGGTGGGCATGCTGCAGATATCAAGCTTCCGCCCTCCCATTCTTGATCGGACGATGCGATCAAATCAAGGTGCACTGCCGAGCCGAGACTCCTTGGCTCCGGCGGGTTGCAGTGTTGAGAGCCGCACCGGACCCGGATTGCGTGGATTGGCATGGCGATGAGTGATAGCGGGAGGGCTGCTGGAATAGGCGTGGTAGGCGAACTTCCCCGCCTTGCCGGGATGGACCCCAGTACTGACGCCTTTTTAGGTCCAATCGCGCACCGCAGTCCTTTGCGTCCGTAAAACAACGCTGGTTCATGTCCTGATTGCGGACGTACGAGCAGACTCAACTTGTCGCAACGAACTCACCAACCAGCCCGGGTTCTCGGCCGAGCGCTGGCCATGGCAGCATAGTAGACATCCGATTCGAAACGGCAAGAAGCCGACACACTCGTGTTGGCCCTCTCGCCAGCTTTTGTAGAAAGCGCCCAGTAAACGCCCCACCCAGCCCACGCAAAACTAATCCTCACTTTCATCCTCGCGGCGGCCATAAAACCTCGGTCCAAAATACCCCGTCTCGATGCTCTCCAGACTCCCCCCATCACTACCCCCGGACGGCGGATTCGTCAACGTCGCACCACTGCTCGACCGCGCGTGCCCACCGCCACCGCCATCCCCCTGCTGCCGCTCGACATCGCCCACGCTCGACAGCCCGGCCGCGAAGTTGCCCAGCAGGTATATCGCGCTCGACGGCCGCGGCGCCTCCTGCCTCCTGAAGCCGACGGCCCTGCTCTCGCGCACCAAGGCGCGGCGCTTGGCCAGCACCTCGTCGATGTCGTCGGCCTCGCCCGCCGCCATCGTCTTCCCGCCGCCGCCGCTGCTGCTCACGTTGCTGCCGTTCCGGTTGTGCGTGACATGGTGGTGGTGGTGGTGGTGCTCTCCCGCCGGCGACTCGACCAGCATCAGCGGCGGCTGCTCGTAGCCCTGCCTGCGCAGCCGCCAGTTGCACACGGCGCGCGCGACGTGGTCGACGGCGAGGGCGACGCCGAGCATGAGCGTGCCGGTCGGCAGCACGAGGCCGCTAGCCAGGAAGCGGCGGTAGATCTCGTGGTGGCGGTGGCCGTCGTCGTAGTCGTAGTACTCGTCGCTGTCGCTGGCGGAAGCCGACTGGCGGGCGGCGAGGCCGACGCAGCCGAAGAAGAGGCAGAGGGCGAGCATGCCGACGCGGCCGCCGATGCTGGTGGCGTCGAAGAGGTCGAAGCGGGCGCGGCGCGCGCGGATCAGCGCCAGGAAGGCGATCAGGCACGCGAAGACGACGAACAGCGCGGACCAGTAGTAGATGTAGACGACGCGCCACGAGTGCTGCAGCACCGCCCACGGCTCCGCGTCCGCCGGCATCTTCATCCCCGTCGACATGGTGATGCCGCTGCCGACCTTGGTCACGAGCGCCTCGAAGGCGCGCGGGTAGGCGTGCGGCCAGTCGGACGACGGGGAGGTGTGGGCGGCGGCGCAGATGCCCGTCGCGTTGCGCAGCTCGGTCAGTGCCGCCTTGATCTCCATCACCTGCCGGTAGCACTCGGGCTTCTTGTCCAGCTGGTAGTACTTGATGGCGGCGCTCAGCTTCTCCACCAGCGCGTCGCCCTCCAGCCCGTCGTCGACGCAGTACTGCACGATCTTGTGCTTGAACTTGGCGATGCTGTTGATGATGTACCGCGCCAGCGCGAGCTGCTGGCTGCCCTCGCCGACGCCGACGACGGCGAGCTGGAAGGGGAAGTGCAGCAGCGCCCAGATCTGCTGGCGGATGGTGCCGTAGTGGCCGTGGGGCTGGTTGTCGAAGTACGTCAGGAAGAGGAAGACCTGCAGCGCCAGTCAGCCAACCGCACTCGCCGCGCAAAGGAATCAGCCCCTCCCCTACTTACCAGCGTCAGGACGATACACCCCACCAGCAGCGTCCCCTGCCAGTCCACGCCCGTCTTGCCCATCATCTTGCTCACCGTCTTGGTCACCCCGATCGCGCCCTCCCCGATCACAATCAACGTCAACAGCCCCATGCGCTCCACCAGATGCGTCTTCTTGAAGCTCAACATGCGCCACCAGCACGAAATCGCAATCGTGCCCACGCCCTCGACGAACAGCACGACCCACCACACCCAATACACGCCCGGCCGCGCCTTGCCCTCGCCCTCACGAAACGCCAACGCCAGCACGCCAAACGCCGCCGCCGCGCCCGCATAAACCGCCACATTCAGCCCGAGCGGGAGATACAGCTTCGAGAACCTCTTGCGCGCAACCGCCACCCCCACAAACACATACTGCAGCGCCAGCTGCACGCGGCTCAGCACAAGCACCCAACACAACAGCCTCAAATTCGCATTCCCTCCCTCTCCCCCCGCCCTCGCGTTCTCCACAGGCTCAAACTTGCTCCCCGCCAACGCCAACCCGACGAACGCACCGAACTGCACGACCTTGCACCCGCGCTCGTACACGCTGTCGCGCGCGAAGCGCACGTCGTGCAGCGTGACCTGGAACCACGTCGCCCACAGGATGGCGAAGAAGCCGACGTAGGCGGCCAGCGACGCGCCGTCGTCGACCGTGTGGTACGCCGTGAAGGTCGCCAGGTTGGCGACGAAGAAGAGGTCGAAGCACAGCTCGTCCGGCGCCGCTTCGTGCCGCTGCGAGAAGACGGCGGATGCGTAGTCGGCGCCGTCGCAGGGGTTGGAGGCGAGGGGGACGAGCGGGTGGAAGTGCCGTTCGCGGGAGGGGGAGCGGGAGCGGCTGTGGTGGGTTAGTGGGGGGGTAGGTGGGGGGCAGGGGCGGACGAACGTGTGGTGGCCGCTTTTGCTGCGGCGCTTCCAGGGGATGTTGACCATGGTGGGTGGAGGGGTGGTGCGCTCGCTCTGGAGAGGAAGGGAGGTGAGGGGGACGCGACACGCGCGCGCGCTCTGTTGGTGTGCTGGCGAGGCACGCGAGGTGGTGGTGAGGGTTTGGGGGAGAAGTGAGGTCACTCCTACTGGAAGGGTAGGACTCAGTCGCGAGCGCGCATCCAACGAAGGTCCAACTTTCGAACGAGCGGGCTGCAAGCGGGGTCTTCACGATAATAAACCACCACCGCCGCGTACCGGCGCCGGACACGGGCGCCTGGGCCTTCAGTTGGCGCCGTCCATCTCCCGAAGGCTGCCTGAGAAACGGTGAGGGAGAGAGAGAACGCCTCTCCCAAGCCTCAAGCCCAAAGCTTGATCGTGAAAGGCCCGCAAAAGCCCGTAGTCACATGTCGGCCACCTTTCCCGTCTGGGGAACATCCTTACGGCTGACTCGACTTGTTGCCTAAAGAGGTAAGACAGCTTTCCTCGTAACCAGGGCTCTCCCGAAAAGCGGCAAGCGGTTCGAGTGTCGTGCGAGCGGTCAAGCGCTGGAGGAGCGCTCATTAGCGCGCTTGGTAAGAGTTCCTCGGCTTAGTCAGTGTAGATACAAGCAGAGCCGAAAGGTTGGCAATAAGCGCTTGGAGTACCTTGGCCTTATAGGACACGTATAAGCAAATTGCATGTCACCTCCTGCTTATTTGCTTGGTATCCTAGCTAGGTAACACTGAGTCCCGATACGACACCAGCACGTACGCGGCAGGGGCTGAGGTAGTGTCGGTGCACCTTGATACCGCGCCAAGTAGCCCTATGAGGATGCATGACTTGTGGGTAGGAACAAGCACGTCTTGGCAAGAAGCCGTGGGAGGATGATAAGGTTCGTGGGCGCATTCGTTCGTCAAGACTTGGCCCGTGCTACGTAGCGCGTGCCCATGGGGCTATTTTTGGCGGGGGCTGTGGGTGCCGGCAGTGCTCTCCACGAGCCGTCGAGTGAACCGCCCTCTCGTCGGACTCGTTCACCACTCGTTGGCGTGGTATTGGGAGGGTGCTGAAGTGGTTGGGTCGGGCTGCGATTTAACGCAGGCGGGAAGGGTCCAGAAGCCGATGGATCGGTCGTAGTGATGGTGGCGTCTGCGCTGTGAGATTAGGTAGTCTTGGCACCACTCCTACGTACAGCTGCCTGTTCGTTCGACTCTCGGTAGTGAACCGTGTGCCGCCGCCCGCCGAGCTTGACCTGTATTGGAAATCCCGGTTGTATAAGTACCGCTCTGCGTGCATGTTGCGAAAGCAAGACAGAGAAGACGGGTATGCATGTTTTGCATGTGGCTGAAACGGAAAAGGTGTGGCATTGCTGCATTACGAATTCATCAAGTAGTCATGTCTCTCCCTCGAAATAGATCCATTGCTCCAAGCACTCACAACATGTACTTCCGGACTTCATTCTCCCCGGCCTTGCCCGCTTTAATCTTCTTCTTGTTGAGAATGTTCAGCCCGCGGTACAAGCCGTTCTGCAGCAAGCAGAAGAACAGCGCCACAGAAATCAGTATCACGTTGACGGTGCGGCCGACCGTGTATGTGGGCGAGTCGGAAGGCTGGAAGATCTGGTTGCCGACAATGCCAGCCAAGTTGGCAGACATGACGATGCATGCCATTTTGATGCTTCGATCCGCCGGGGATCGCGCATTGATGGCGAGCCACGAACTGTTGAGAGGGTCTGCGAGGTGATTTGTCAGGATTTGAGGTCAAGTCGATCCCGAAGTCACTTACGCCAAATGTTGGAGAAGGCCAGAGCCATGATCATCATCGCAAGCCTCTTGCCGTGATTGTCCGAGTGGCGCACAACCAATGCACCGAGGTTGAAGCCCCACCACAGTGCCAAGGCAGTGCCGACGGGGATGCCTCTCTTCTTGAGCTTGTCACTGCTCATTGTTAGCCAGCCGTCACTTTCCGTGTCCCGTGTTCCACTTACGCCCAGAAGCTGAACCCCAGAGAGGTAAAGAGTTGGATCCAAAGCCCAATCGAGTATAGTGCGTTGCTCTGGAGCTTCTCGTAGCCGAAAGAAATGATCTGCTTAGGTCCGTAGCTACTGTACGTGGATGATGGAGCGAGCGCGGCTATTGTGAGGAGGCAGTGGGGGTAGATGGTCCAGTCCGACAGCTAAGCCACACGTCAGTTGTTGTCCTTTGAACATTGCACAAAAGACTCACCGCCCATCTCAACTCCTCCATTGAAATTGTCTTCCGGGCTCCAGTGACTTTGCTTGGATCGTCCAGGATGACACGCTGCGCAATGATGTGCTTTTCTCTCTCGTTGAAGTACGTTATGCGGGTAAAAGGAACCGGATCGTCTCGGCTCTTGGGGTAAAATGCCATGTAAATCGCGCCGGCCACGACGGTGTACAGGCCCTCAATCTAAAACAAGGTCAGTTCGCCACCACCGAAGTAAATTCTGCGATAGGGTGACTTACGATGAACAGCCATTGCCATCCGGTCAGACCAGCTACTCCGCGCATGTGAAGGACGCCAAAGGCAATCAATCCAGAAGCCGCTTGGGCAACGTAGTTGCCGAAGAAGAAGATGGCAAAACGTACGCTCATCTCTTTCGTCCTGTACCACGTCGTGATGGCGTAAAGGGACGCAGGGATGAAGCCAGCCTCCATCAAGCTGTCTTGGGTCAGCACGTCATCTACACGCCGGGGTACGGCTTACCCACCCAAGCAGGAGCCTGGTAGCCAAATAAGCTCCAAGGCCTTTTTGGAATGCCTGAAACAGAGCCACGAGGCCCCAAGCGAAGATCTGAAAGCTAATCCAGACCTGTGGGCCGAGGCGATACAAGACAAGGTTGGACGGGATCTACAACCTGCATTAGCTTCCGGGAAGGCGATGGCGTGCTTGGTGACTGCGGGGATAATCTGACCTCCAAAACGACAATGCCTGCGGAAAGCAGCTGCTGGCCAACGTTGTACTGGGCCTGGTTGATTCCCACATCTTCCTGGTAGCTTGTCAGTATCGCAACTCGGCGAGGCAGTTGCACGATGCTTACCATGAAACCGTCGGTTACTGCGTTGCCCCTGCAAGCTCGTCAGCACAATGATTGGTCTGGAGACCGGCTTGGAATGACTAACATGTTGCCCCTGTCGAGCTGAAGAGCAATGAATGGAAGAATCAGAAGGGGCATCAAGATCAGATCAATCTTGCGGACCAACTTCTTCTCCTCCTCATCCGTCCAATCGGGTTGGCGGTCGGAAGAAGCATAGCTGTCACTGCCAGTAGGCTTCTCACTGCTGTAGACGGGCGAGGGGTTCTCCTCGATATCCGGGATTTTCGACTCCATGATGGTATTGCGAATCGGAAGCCAAAATTGCGAAAAGGGGACGGACGGGTAGTCAAGGCCGACAGTGCAGGAACCAGGACAAGGTGTGCCGGTAACAAGCGAAAGCAGTGGCGCGAACGCGCCGACGACTTGCTGAGAAAAGAGAGAGCCGGGTTGGCGAATCCTCCTCTGAAAGGGAGTTGAATGCCTGAGACTTGCTGTCTCTACTATGGAGTGAAGTTCCGGTTCAAATACAAAATCGGGGACGCAAAGCCGGGCAGCTGTGGGTACCTCGCAGCCATTTTTTCGCAGCTAAAGGGTGCGCACGTATGATCCGTCGGCAGTCTGTTATGCCAAAGTGGGATTTTGGCTTCACCGCGTGGTCTTCCTGAGGGAAGGACTGGCAAATGTGGGCCTCTCCGATGACGTGCTCCGTAAAAGAGGCAAACACGGGGCAAGTTCCTCAGGACTGGTGTCCGCGACAAGGCAAGCTCCGGTCTGGAGCCGCGTGGGTACAGCACTCGCGGCCGATGATCAACTGCTGGGGCTATCCACATAAGAGCCTGGGAGCTTCGGTGAGCATGGTAGAAGAAAGGAGAAGCATTCATTACAAGCATGCTTGAATGAGTTCGCAGCTCGGCATGGTAGGATTGTACCGAAACCTCTTCCTTGGCTCGATGGGCGCGCCATGGCGAGCAACGGCGGGATTTGCGAGTCAGATGGACGGAAACCCTTCACCAACTGCCAGGTATCACAGCCAAGTCCGGACCCGGAGCAACGCGTGGCTGGCACAGGCGTTGGCACAGGTCGCGAAGGCCTCTGTCTGCCGAGAGTAAGATGCCTTACGCGTCTGGCGCGTCGGCATTTGGAAATGGGCAGCGTGAGGGTGATGATTGCAGCATCCGGGGGTGCGATGATGTGATTGAAGGGAAGCTAGGGCCGCGGAAGCCATGCAGCCACAAGCGCCCGCCGCCGATCTCTGCCCTTTACGATCGCCTCAACCGACCCTTTGCCTTATCGTTGTTGCTCCCTTCAACCTTCATTCTCCCTCCGACTTCCGCTCTCCTTCGCGCTGCATCGCAAGTTGACGCAGACCCAAGCCGCACCGCTTCGCTCCGCCACTATATCCGTCGTTCTGGTCAAATTTCTTGGTACTATTGCTGGGCGCCTTCACTGTAACTACAGCTGCCCAGCTCTCGGATCCACAAAGCGCATCTGTAGTAACCATTCAGAATGGAACTGAGGTTGGTTCTTCAGACACCGGGGTAGAGCGCTTCATAAGGGTTCCCTTTGCTCGAAGCCTCTACAAATTACTAAGGCTTGTAGAACGATTCAAGCCGTCGGCAACTTGTTGTCATGCTCATAATCCAGATATCAGGAGGTCAGTGATATCATGGAATGAATCATGGGCTCCGTCACGGACATGTTTCTTCCATCTGAAAATGAAACGAGCGGGCATTTCCTGGCACTCAACATCCAACGCCCTGCCGGCACGACTACCGACTCCAAGCTCTCGGTATTTCTCTAGGTCCATAGTGGAGGCTTTGAATCCGAAACGACTGGGTCATGATGCTAGTCCCATCACCTTGAACCCTACGAACATGAGTCAAAAGAAAGAATTCATTTGAGTTTCCATGCATTACCCCCACGGTGGCCATAGTTTCGTTGCTGGAGAGGAGCTGCAAAGAGATGGAAGCACGAATCTAAGCCTGCGCGGCCAGCCCCTCGCACTCCAATGAGTGCAAGACAACATCAAGGCCTTCGATGGAGATTCCAAGAAATCGGCCGTCTCAGGCGAAAGCGCGGACAGGTTCTCTATCCGCCTTCCGCCACCACACCTTCGTCAAGGGCGGCGACAACACGTACAACGAACGTCCTCTTTACCGCCGCGCCACCGTCGTCTGCGGAGGAGCCGCAACGCGCCCACGTATACTTCCACCCAAACACCTACTTGCGTAACATCGACAACGCAATATCATGGACACCGACAACAGGAACAGCTTCAGCCAACCGCAGGCCGCCGACCAAACGAGTCGATATTACATCAACTTCGCCGCTGCACGGCGGGTGACAAAAGAAACTGCCCACCGACCCGCATCCGCCTTACACAGATGCCGCATCATCATGTTTATCGGCAGTTAAATACAACATCTGGACATAAATGCAAGTCTTTGCGCGCATTTATTTCCGGATCTCGTATTCAACTACCCATCCCATGTCGAATTTTCCTATGAGGCAGATGCGGGCGGGCATTTCTTTTGTCACCCGCCGTGGCTGGATGGCGTCGCGGCCGTGGCGGCCGCTTGAGCAGTCGGGGATGGCCAATTCACCTACGACCGTGGCCGCGGTGGGCGGTGGAGAGCGCGCGAATGCTGGGGTTTGGGGAGGGGGGTGGCGCGGTGAGTGTGGTTGGGAAAAGGGCAGTTTCGGGTGTTGCTGGGGAGGACAAATGAGTTCGTAATTTTGAGAAAGACGAGGGGAAAAGAAGAAGAAGAAAAAGACATTCGCCATGTTAGTTCGGCGGGAAAGCTTGGTGTTCATGATCCTCTCCTACTTTGCCATCTACTATTACAGTAACAACCCACACATCCAACAGCGCTCGCTCCACACACAAAACAGTCCAAGCGCCGTCGCTCCAATCGCTCGAAAACCGACAGGCGTCACATGGGCATCACCTCGCAGTCCTCTCCACAAGATACATACACACCAACCCAATCCCCGCGTCACGTACACGGGGGGACGGGGACCCGCCAGGTCGGAATCATCGTATTTCGCAGCGCCAGGACCCACCCGCAAACGCCTTTCCTTCCCTCCCGGCGGGTATGTACGTCACGAACAACGCGCCGATCTCCCGCTGGCGGCCGACAGAAGATGACGAACTACATACGTACCTATATGATCGCCCCTCCCATCATCCCATCCCATCTCCACACCAAACTCGCTCCCTGCAGCGAAAGGGCATGGATCGTTGCCGATTCCGGATAAGCCTTGTTCGTGTCCCCGTTCGTATTCCAACCTGACTTTTCGTGCCACCCACCCATCGCTTGCCGCTTCCTGCGCGCCTGATGATGATGCGTTGGGGATCGACGGCTAGGCCCCGGCTGCTTGGCTGGGGAAAAGATTGGCTTTGTGTGAGTTGAGAGCGGGTGATGATGTGCAGGGCCCCGCAACTGCTGCACTTGCAAGTCAGGAAGGCCATCACCATCACCGCCAAGCAATCGGGTTGTAAAGGTGCCCCAATCCAGTGTGAAGCGCTCAAAGCATGGTCCAAATTTTTTCTTCATTTTTTCTCAGCACTACCATACGTCCATGCATGCTTCAACTATCCCTTTGATGCTTTTATCCCTACCGCAGTACTAAGCGAACGGACCTCGTATAAGACGAGATAAAGAGCCGTATCACTGCGCATATCGTATTTCACTCTCCTTTATCAGGCTTGGGACCGCCGCCGTTCTGCTGCGGTCCGACTTCCCTGTCCTCCTCCTCCTCAGCCGTCGACGCGGCCTTGCTACGACCTTTGACCCTCTCCTCTTCCTCCTCTCGCATATGCTCCTCTCCACCACCCCTCTCTTCTCCATTCGGCCTTACATGCTGCTCTCCACCTGCACTCTCTCGCTCTTCCTTCGCCTTCTTCTCCCGCTCCTTCCTCTCCACCCTCAGAAACCTCTCCTCCCGCCACGCCGGACCCCTCCACACCACCACCGCCAACGGCGGCACGCTAAACACCAGCATCAACAAGCCAAGGAACGTGTACGTCCAGCCGAGGCCCCAGGCGCGGATGATGTATTCGACGGACGCGGTGCCGGCGGCGCTCATGAAGCAGCGGCAGAGGTTGAGGCCGGCCATGGCCGTGCTGGCGCGCTGCGGGTACAGGTCGACGAGCAGCGTCATCAGCATCGACATGGTGCCCGAGAGCATGGCGCCGCCAATGAAGAGGATGACGAGGGGGGCAGCGAGGGAGGTTTGGGCACGGAGGATCTGGAGGGAGGACAGGGTTAGTGAGGGTGGGTGGTGGTGGGAGGAAATACGGAAAGAAAGGGCTGGATGAGGAGGGATGAGGACGACGTACCCAGCCCCATATGAGCGTCGATATGCTGCCGACGATCAGCGGAGCCCAGATGATTTCGAGCCGGGCGCGCTCGATGGGAAAGTTGCGCATGCTGCTGGCGCGCTTGCGGTCGACGGTGATGCCGTGCTTTGCGGCGACGCGGCGAAAGTTGCGGTCGAGGAAGCGGCCGCAGGCGAGACTTCCTACCATGGCGCCTGCTGAGAAAGGTCTATATACAAGTCAGAGGAAGAAGTATACATGTCAGACAGGTTCCCAGTACTAACATGTAGCAGAGACCAATCTGAAGGTCGTTAAAGCCGTAGGTGCTGGCAAAGATACTGGGCATGGGAACGATCATGCAGAAGAAGCCCGTCATGAGGATGGAGAGCGCTAGTAGTATCAGTGAGACGTCCTTCTCAACGACGATGCGCAGCGCCATAAATGGGTTTGGAAAGCGAAGGTGCCGTCCCGCTGCCAGTCGCTTGCTCTCCTCGTGCTTGGCCTGCCGCGAAACGGTGCGTTGGAGCCCGTTCTTCTGACGCCTGCGCTCCGCAACGATGTTTAGCAGGGACTTGTTCCAGCCCTGCGGCGGAAGCGAGCCGTCGCCGACAACATTCCTGCCCGTTTCCGGGATGAGAATGATATAGAGGATGAGATAGAGGCCGCCACTGATGAGCAAGAACCAAAAGATGGACGGCCATCCGAGAAACTGCGCAAGGACACCGCCGAGGATAGGCCCAAGGGCGGGACCAAGCTGGGTTCCCATCTGAACCCAGGCAACGTAGGCGCCACGCTCTGCACTAGTGGTTACGTCGGATATGACGCCGTTGCCCAAGGCGATGACGCCGCTGCTGCCGCTACTCTGCATGGCCCGGAGCACCAGCAGCGCCGCGTAGTCACGCTGCAGCGCCAGGCCCAGGTTGGCGAAGAAGAAGATGGTGAAGCAGCAGATATAGGTTGGTCGTCTGCCGACTTGGTCTGCCAGGTCGCCAAAGAACAGGGGTGCTATGCCTTGTAGGATCATGTAGCTTGTGACGGTGAAGTTGATGTCGGCTAGCGAGACGTGGAATTCTTTGGCCAGAGTATTCAAGGCAGGCAGGTAGATCTGACCCGAGACTGGAGAGAAGAAACTGGCCATGGCAGTCATGGTGATGATGAGAACCTTGGTTTTCTTGGAAAACACCGAGTGGATTGGTGGTTTGGGTGGCTCCCCTGCTGCGGCCTCCACGTCTGTTGTAACTGCTTCCCTAGCATTGTCTACTTCATGGAGTCCGACAGGTGTGCGGGGTTCTGCTGCTACATTTTCGCCGGCGGCTTGGATGGCATCTTCGTTGTGGTCTCGAGGTTCGGTGTGGTTGTGTGGAGGGACTGAGCCCAAGTTGTCAGTAGTCGCCATGACTTTTGCACAAGCTCTGCGGGGTGTGGGTGCGGCTGAAGCTTGTCATTTTGGCACAGTGGCGACCGGAGATCTTTTGAAGGGGGATGCTCTGTGTCATCGTCGACTCATACCCGGAGTTTGGAGATTCGAGGTCGAGCGGGGGAACGGAGCCCCCGAGCCGCTCCTGCCCCATCCACCTGACAGCACCTGCCACCCCAGACGGCCCGGACATAGCGCTGCCAGCGAGGGCTCGTTGTTGCCTCATTCGCCATACTCCAACCCTTAGTGCTGATTGACCCAGGTGAAAACGTACCAACTATTAAATAAGACTCCCCCGCGTCCAAGTCGGCTGCGACGCTTTGCGACCAGGCTCTACGCGCAGCCTGAATCACGGTACGGCTACAGCTCATTACCTCCTCGCAACATTACTGACCAAACTTCAGTCCACAACAGATTCCTTCCGAACTTCGGACGACCAAGCGCGATCTTGAGCCGACATAGCTGCGACAAGACAACGGCTACCACGAAACTGTCTCCGCGCCGACCATGGGCATCTTGCAATACATTGAATACTACCTCTCCAAGCTGTTCTACAGCTTCCGAGCTCACGATGCGAAACTCTTCACCAAGGCGCCTGCGTTCGCCAGTCATCCCGAGCCAAACATCACGCTTGAATGCCCGCAGAGCGGCCCTTCTGGGTCGCAGATGCCTGTTGACCTTACCCAAGATGGCAAGGACGAGTTCCCACTCTTGACCTGGACAAAGCCGGCTCACTTGGACGTCAAAGAATATATCCTCATTTGTGAGGATGTCGACGCGCCCCTCCCCTTCCCTATTGCCCATAGTCTCTTCTACGCCATCCCGGCAGAGACTAGCCAGGTCACGAATGGAGACATCCAGCTCGTTGATGCAACTGCCTTGAAAGGCGGATTTCGTTGGGTACCGAATATCAGAGGGAAGCACTACTTAGGCCCAAGACCGCTTGTTGGCCATGGTCCGCATCGGTACATCTACCAGTTGGTTGCGCTGAGCGAACCTCTCGACATCCAGGCCCTGGGACCAAAGGTTGGCCAAAAGAAAATCGCGGAGGCCATCAAGGGCAAGGTCGTCGGCTGGGGCTCCTGGGTCGGCGTCTATGAACGGACGTGGCAGTCCTAAGGTGGACAAAGGACTTTGTTGGACTTCACTTTGGCGTTCCTAGCTCAATCTCTTCCACGAGTGGCGTAATTGATGTCCTGTTCTCCATTTCCAGTGTCTTGGTCACGTTTCTGCCCGTACCCGTGCTTGCTGGTCTTGCTTTCTCGACTTTTGCGCGCTCGCTCTTCCTGGGCTGTCGCTTAGCTCCAACAGGGAAGCGCTTCTGTGCGTTGCAAACGTTGCACTCGATAACGAGCACATCAGCCCAGGGCTTCTTTCCTCCCCGGCTCAGGTTCTCGATCTTGTGTGAAGAGGTGCTCCCAGGGACCAGAATAGCACTGCAGCGCTTACAAATGGAATGCTTGACGTCCTGTGACAGCCGGATTTGCGACTTCATAGAGACGGATTGTAGGTGAGACGCATAGTAGAAGGGCAGACCTGGAGGGAAAGCATTCTGGCCGGGTAACACGGGCTGCATCACGGAATCGCCCTCCGCTGTGGCGTCCACGTCTATTTTCTTGCCGTTTCTCAGCTCGGCGGGCTGGCAGCTCTGGTTGGCGAGATACGTGGCGGCTTGGTAGAGGTAGGAGATGCGCGCATGCAGGTGTTTGTTGGGCACCGACTTCGGCTTCGAGGCGTCGCCCTTGGCCATGGTGCCGGACGCGGATATGCAAGGTCGGTTTGTTGCGAGGGACAAAGAGCAGCAGCTGGCGTCACAAAGGCGCGGTGGGAAGCGAGGCGGGCGGCGCCGTTATTTGCTGGAGACGCGATCACGTGGAAGCTAGGATCGCCCTACGTTTTCAGCTTCCGGCGTTCGACAAAGCAGCCTCGCCCGCCCGCCCATCTCCATCATCCAAACCACCTTCTCCACCACCTTCCCTCATCAACTCGAGGCGGTCGCGCAAGAGAAATCCTCAGTTGCCGCACCTCGCGATCCCGCAGCCCCGACCGTACGGCCTCTTCGACGACGCGTTTGCGCACCAAGGCTCCGCACCACTGACATCACCGGACACGTCCAAAATCGCGTCCTACACCACCTCAACGCGCCTCTACACGCGAATATCCGCCAGCAGCCACCTTCACAATGTCGCACGAGGAGGATCTCATCGACTACTCCGACGAGGAGCTCAACCAGGCCGATGCCGTCGCCACGGGCGCGACCGGCGCTGCCGCCAACGGTGAACAGAAGAAGGGCGATCTGACCGTGACCGGCGACAAGAAGGGCAGCTACGTCGGCATCCACTCCACCGGCTTCCGGGACTTCCTCCTCAAGCAGGAGCTTCTGCGTGCCATCACCGACTGCGGTTTCGAACATCCTTCGGAGGGTCAGTTTTAACCTTTCCCCTCAAGCTCCTCCGTCCTTCAAGAAGCGTCCGTCCATCTCCGCAAACCAAGCGCCCGCGAAACCAGCCACCCCAAGTGACGGGCTCAATCGATGGAAGCGCGCGCAAAAAGTCAAAACGTCTCTGGATGGATCGCACAGGCCGGCGGCTGCCTATAAACACAAGACCTGTACGCGAAGGCTTTGCGCTATGACTGGATTGGCCACCTGAAATAGAGTGTCGGATTCGCAGAATCTGCCTTTCCAGTCTTGGAATCCCCGAGATTCTGTTCTCCGTGCCGACGCGCGGGTGAAGACGGCGTTCTCGATGCGGTTGATCTTGCCTGATCTTCGCACGGTCAACTTTGCGAGATGGACGGACGCGACGCTCGATTGCTTCTTATCGTTACCAACTCTTTGGACGAAGTCTCTAACATCGTCGGTTCTCCGCAACAGTCCAGCAAATCTGCATTCCCCAAGCCATCATCGGTTCCGACATCCTCTGCCAGGCAAAGTCTGGTCTTGGTAAGACGGCCGTGTTCGTCCTTGCCACTCTTCAGCAGCTCGAACCCATTGCTGGTGAAACCGCTGTCCTGGTCCTCTGCCACACTCGCGAGTTGGCCTACCAGATCAAGAACGAGTATGCTCGCTTCAGCAAGTACCTTCCGGACGTGAAGACCTCCGTCTTCTACGGTGGTACTCCCATGCAGAAGGATATCGAGATTCTTTCGAACAAGGACACCCACCCGCACATCATTGTCGGTACTCCCGGCAGATTGAACGCTCTTGTGCGTGAGAAGAAGCTTCGTCTCGGCGGTATCAAGATGTTCGTTCTCGATGAGTGCGACAAGATGCTTGACCAGATTGGTATGCACATCCATTTCTGCCGTTCATTAGTAGGGGCAACGTGCTAACAGGGGGTTCCCTAGACATGCGCCGTGACGTCCAGGAGATCTTCCGTGCTACCCCTACCACGAAGCAGGTCATGATGTTCAGCGCTACTCTTGCCAAGGAAACCCGCCCGATCTGCAAGAAGTTCATGCGCAACCCGCTCGAGATCTACGTCGACGACGAGTCGAAGCTCACCCTGCACGGTCTGCAGCAGTACTACATCAAGCTTAGCGAGGCCGAGAAGAACCGCAAGCTGAACGACTTGCTTGACAATCTTGAGTTCAACCAGGTCATCATCTTCGTGAAGAGCACTCTCCGCGCGACCGAGCTGGACAGACTTCTGCGCGAGTGCAACTTCCCCTCCATCGCGGTTCATTCCGGTGTTTCCCAGGAGGAGCGGTACGTGAACTGCAACACCCGTTAGACGAATGGCTACTGACCCCCGTACAGTATCAAGCGCTACAAGGAGTTCAAGGAGTTCAACAAGCGCATCTGTGTTGCCACTGATGTTTTCGGCCGTGGCATCGATATCGAGCGTATCAACCTGGCCATCAACTACGATCTTCCCGGCGATGCCGACTCCTACCTCCACCGTGTCGGTCGTGCCGGTCGTTTCGGTACCAAGGGTCTCAGTATCTCGTTCGTCAGCAGCGAGCAGGATGAGCAGGTCCTCAAGGAGGTTGAGAAGAGATTCGAAGTTCCTCTTCCGTAAGTTGCCGCCTTTTGTCGGTCCACGTGCGATGTACTAACCTCATCGTGTGCAGGGAGTTCCCGGAGGGCGGCATTGACGCTAGCACCTACATGGCCAACTAAGGAAGACTTGTGGGCTTGCTTGAGATAGGTATACCAAATTGGTCAAGAATGCGAGTGCTCGCGGAAGAATCCTTGAGCGCCTTTTGATGTTGCTGCGCATGATTATGGAGGCAGATGCTGCCTAAGAAAAGCTTTCGGCGTCAGGGATTCGGGTGAGCTGATGCTCCGTTGCTGCTGTACTCTACTTCGCCGATGAAATGCAAGACTCATGGTACGGACATTGGTCGATATATCAGCCTTTCTATTAATTTATCGGAAAGCTGTCTTCTGCATCTCATTCTGACTTGGGTCGTCTATCCGATGCACGAAAATTGGGACCTGGAGTCCCATGTCGTCCGCTGGTGGCTTGGATTTCCCCCACCCTAACTTATCTTTCGTTATTGAAACTCCGATAGAAAGAAGATCTACTCGCGAACTGATGATTGGGGGAGATTGCAGGCCTTCAGCCCTTCGTCAGGATCCTTCCATGGGTGGGTCCAAGTTCATAAGCAAACCCCAAGGATCGCGCTTGACTAGCTCGCGGGAAAGATGCAATTTTTTCTGTTCCTCTCATTTTTTCCTTTATTTGTTTTTGTCCGTCTCGCTCTTGGCCGTCATTTCGCAGCTTTGCGCTCGAGCGTCCGGTCGGAAACCCCGCTAAGGCTACTACCCCTCCAATCCGAAACGATGATGTAAACGATCTGATGAAGGGATGTGAGCGGGGTGGGTAATATTCGCCTGTGTGCTTTTTCTTTCCGCACAGATACTTCACGACAACCATGGCCAGCGTTGGATCTTAGAGCCCGGGAAATGGGGGGGTGGGATGGACGTGTGAATTTGCATTATTCGCGAGCAACATGTGATTGGGCGGTTTGCGGTAAGCACTTGTTGTTTTTTTACTCGTTCATTCGCTCCCGACGGCCGCCCCCAGCCCAAGACCTCTCGGAGCTCCCTTGGGTCTTTGCCGGAAATGGAGAGGGGTGGACGGATGGCGGAGGAGGCGAAAGCAGGAGGCTGCTGCACGCAAAGCTTTGCCAGCCTCACCCACTAGGTGTACAACACCAGGTACTGCGTTGCGCACCGCGCGGGATCGCGTTGCTCCGGGACGGATGAGCGGGAGACGCGTTCACCGAGCCATGTAGGAGGAGCGCGGCAGCTGAGTGGCTGAAAAGAAATTTGGATTGGAAAGCAGAAAGATAAACCGTCTGCGAAAGCATAGGCTAGCTGGCTGGCTAGCTAGGGCTTTTCATTTTGTTTTTTTTTTCTCTGCCCGCCGCGCCCGCGCCGGGTCGGGCGACGCGTCCGGGAGGGCATCCTAGTCGGGGGGGCTGCTGTCATCATGCGCAGGATGCGGCGGCGGTGGCGGCGGAGAGAGCACGCGAGCGGACGTCAACGGTGGCTCCGCTCCTTCGTACTTTATTTCCATCCCTCCCTTGCACGCGCGCAGCACGGCAAGCATGATATCCGCGTGGCGAGAGGGGGATGTGGTTGGTGGTGAGGTTTGCAGGCTTGGCGGGCATCATGTGCAAGACATGCAGTATCTCGAAGAACAATGAGTTGGGAGGCAACACAAAGGAGGAATTTCCGCTGTCTCCGTCGATCACACCGCTGGACGGGCCGCCCTGCAGACTAGAGGGATGGGAACACTCGTGCGGGTCGCTGTAGGTGAGACTGGCTTGCTTCCCTTCTATTTCTTTTCCCAGGGCGGTGGATAGGGCTCGTGTTGTCTCAAAGCACACTCCCCCCCAACAGATGGGGCCGATTGCCGCAAAGTAATTTTTTGTTTTAACCTTCTGACTCGGCTGCTTGGCGGCCGTGGTTTAGGGTTCTGGTGCAGTCAGGTACGGTCGTGGGGGCCTTGGGATTCGAAGGTTGGGCAAGGTTGTTATTGAGGGGCCCGTATTCGTTTTCCCGTGATTGAGCGATCGCCGAGCAAAAGCGAAAAGCGGGAGCATCCTGGACACTGGAACCCGCCGGATAGGCTCAAGCGCACCGCGAGAGACGTTCGCAAGATACGGACGGGCGGCATCCGAGGCGGAGCGCCGGGTGCAAACGTGCAGAATATGCCTGACCAAAACGCGTCCGGACGGAGACCCTTCATACTGCCAGTGTTCCAGACCACGAGTCGTCGAAAGGCCGGCCGGTCGCTGGCCGCGGCAACGGGCGGAAAGTGCTGCTGCTGCTGCTGCTGCTGCTGCTGCTGTCAATCGCGCCGACGCCTCGCACGACTGAGCGGAAAGCCGAGCGCATGCTTCCCATCCCACCCATCGGCTAGGGCTTGTCCTGCCCGGGGCATTGGCAGGCACAGCGGTGCCCCTCTCGCACTCGCATCGTTGTCTCGGACGCAGATGCCCGGCAATAAAAAGAACTGGGGGCCTGCAAAATTGGCCTCCGTCCCTGGGCGCAGCGCGCTGGCTTGAGCTGCGCGTCGCTGCCAGAATCGACGGCCATGACGACGGCGTGACGATTGGATTGACGACAGCCCTCCGCTAAGTTCGCACCCACGCTGTGCACCATCTCCGTAGGGCGGTGTCCTGAGCTGCGGCCGTGCGCGCAGTATCTTGGGATGCGCATTGCGCGCCAATATCCATGGGATGGGAACTGCCGCTGCATTCGATGATCCTGCGCCGGCGGAGGCCAAAGGCCGAAATGATAATGTCGACAGCGGCGCGCTATCGCTTGAGCCGCCGTCGCCGGCTCCGGGCAGGCAGGCTGCTAAGCTCTGGGATTGCTGGCAAGCACCAAGCTACCCCCGAGGCCGATCAGCCCAGGGCCGCGCCAATTGAAGTCACCGCGGCACCCTGCGCAGCTGAGGCAGCCAGCGGCAGGCCCTCGCCGCCTCGGAGCAGATCGCGGCCGAACAGCACGGGCGAGTCAGGCCCCCGTTGCGCCGATCTTGAAACGAATTGACGGCCTCCTCGAAGCACCCATGTGGCGCATGGCGATGTGCGTTGCTGTTCTATTCTTGCGGCCCCCTGCCGCTAAGCATGCTCCTGCTGCTGGGGCATCAACATCAGGCGAGAGCTTGACCTGCCCGCGCCCCCCGCCGGCGCCTGCTGCTGCGCCGTCTTGCGCAACGCTCAGGCTGAAACAGGAGGACTAGTCCGCCAACGTCCGACGTTGGAGCGGGAGAGGCAGGGCGTGGCAGGCTAAGGAGGCGCCCGCGCCGCCGTGGAGGTTGGTGCCTGGCAATTGGCAACCAGCAGGCGCGGTGCCCCGTCGCAGGTGGCGGGTTTAGCTGCGAGACTGGGCAATTTCGAAACGCTGCCAGATCTCGATCTCATCAGCGAAAGGGGGGCGGGCGGCAGCTCCCCAAGTGCCGTGGCCTGCCTGTCAGACCGCCGGCAGGGCAGCTCGAGAGGCCGTCGCTGGTGTCAGCGTCTAATCTCGTTAATCAACCGCCGTCCTGGTGATGAGCCGCCTTACCGCAACCGGCACCTGCAGTGCTGCGCAAGCCCGGATTGGCGGCGCACACTCCAGCAATGATGCAGCTGGCGTCGTCGGCCTTGGCGCATGCGGACTGCGCAACCATGCGTGCTCTCCGCGATAGCTGTGCGCCCGGCCGATACCAGCGGTGCGACGGGAAAGGCATGCAGAGCGATGGCGGATGCGCGTCGCGCGTGCTGAACTGCGGTCGCTCACGACTTTCGGCCCGGGCCCGCCACGCGCAGGCCGCGTCCGGAAGCCCGGCGACGGGAGAAGAGTGGAGGTCGTCGCGCGCGCGCACATGGACGCGACTAATGCCCGCCGGGCGACGCAGCGTCGACGACCTTCGACGGGCGCCGGGTTGCGCAGCGCCTGGGGCAGGGAAGCAGCAACGGCGTGCGGCGAAAACGCTTCGCGGCCGTGGCACGTCGGGCAGATCGTGCGTTTTATAACGGCGCCAGGAGCGGGCGCGGGCAAGGCAATTATTTCGCTTGGGGGCAGGTGCAGCAAGGCCGCAGCACCACTGTCCAGCGGGTGCTCGGCGGCAGAAGCGCGCCCCTGCCCGCTGACTTCCGCCGCGAGCCTCCCCGACTCCTGCGCCTGCACATCACTCGCGCTGCTGCTCACGATCACCGCGCGCTCGCTCCATCGTCCGTCGCAGCTTCTGTGGCACCGGCTCCCGCACGGCACAGCACTGCACGCCGCCTAGACTCTTTTGACTGTGGCTGCCCGTCCTGCGTGGCCTGGCTGGTGGGAGCTTCCGCATCAGCATCCGCTGCGCTGGCGTCGCCCGCTCGCGACCGTTGAGAGATCTTTCCTCGCCCGGCGCCCGATAGTCTAATCACCCTGCCGCTGCTGCGCACCTCCACCTCGACCACCACACACAACACCCGACTGCAGCCCAGCACGCTCTCTTCCCCTCCCTCCCCTCTCCCAGTACATGACCGCCGTCCGCACGCCTGCCTAGGCTTCCGCTCGTTCTGATCCCGCCTAAAGCCGTTAATTCCTTAATTACTCGAAGCGAAACTGCGAGCGCCCGACCTGGATACGCGGCCGTCGACACGCCTGCCAACCCGCTGGCACCCGTCCCCTAACCTGCCTGTCATCCCAGGCCGCCACCCTTCGGCCAGCACACTCGCACCATGGCTCCCGCAACACCTCGCCTGAGGATCTTGTCCGGTACGTCCGACGATGCGAGCTCCGCCCCAGCTCCCGATTTTTTTCGCTCTTGTCCGCCGCATCCGCGGGCTCCCTTTCGCTTCGCTGCGGACCCTTCTCCCCAGCGACAATGTCACGCTAACGTTGTGCCTTTGCAGTCGGCGGCAATGCCGTGTCGGCCTTCCTCTCCTGGCGCCTTCAGGCCACAAACACCTGCGATGTCACATTGGTATGGAAATCAGGTTTCGAGCATGTGGCACAGTATGGCATTTCGATGAAGTACGTGGCAGCTCCTCCACCACAGCACGAGGCCGTTCGGCGAGCTCACAGCGTTGTTCTGCAGGTCAAAATTGTACGGCAATGAGCGTTTCAAGCCGCGTGCAGGTACGTCTCGACCAAACATGTTTCAGTCACCGCCTGCGCGAGGATCCCTGTAGCTGACGCGAGAACAGTCGTACGCTCGCCCGAAGAGGCAGCAAGCCACTCGAAAGCACCCTTCGACTACGTCTTCCTCTGCGTCAAGGCCCTTCCCGACGTCTACGACATCGCCTCGGTCATTGAGTCTGTCGTTTCGCCCCAGCACACGTGCATTCTGATCAACACAACACACTCGCTGGGCGTCGAGTCGTACCTCGAGCAGCGTTTCCCTACGAATGTCGTGCTTTCGCTTGTTTCGGGCGCGGAGCTGCAGCAGCTGGGTGCGAGCGAGTTTGAGCACACGGGATCCACAGAAATCTGGGTCGGCCCGGCGAGCGAAAATCCGTCGATACCATCTACGATCCAATCCGACATGGCGGATGCGTTGGCTATGACTCTGGGCTCCGGCCAGGTGGATTGCAGGGTTTCGCCGAACATCCGGCAACAGCAGTACGAGCGGATGATCGGGTGAGGACGACGCGTTGATCTGTGAAGTTGTCATTGCTAATTCCGCGCGCAGAAACATTGCGTTCCACCCGCCAAGCGTGCTTTTTGAGACGGCCAACCACGGGGAGCTGATTGAGAAAGTTGGCGTCCGCTCGGTCATCTCAGGGGTCATTGACGAGCTCCTACAAATCGCGACCGCGCAGGGTTGTCAATTCGGCTCCGACTTTAAGGACAAGACTATCGAAGCGATGACCCGTCCTCAGGAGGCGAACAGTACGATGTACCAGGACTTTGCCGCAAAGCGGCCGATGGAGGTGGAAACGTATTTAGGATCCCCGATGAAGCTTGCCCAGGAGGTCAACGTCCCCGTCCCTCGGATCGAGACACTGTACGCCATGCTCCACCACACCAACATCATCAACCAGCAAAAGCCTGCAGCTCCCGTCTCTCCGCAACAAACCGGTGGTCACCCACCGAGAATGTCATCTGCCCCAATGCCCAGGGGCCCCCCTCCTAATGGCATGAACGGCATGAATGGTCATGGTCATCCCATGAAGGGCAGCCGTCCCGGCAGCAGGGCGCCTTCCATGACGGGTGGCATTCCTCAGCCAGGAATGCGGAGGGGCCCGCCGCCTCCGAATGGCTTCCCGCCGCGGGGACCTCCCCCCATGGGCAACGGCTACGGACCCCAGGGTCCCTCGATGCAGCGACGTCCGTCTTTGGAGGGCAACGACCTTGAGGAGTTCAGCCACTTGATGCTGTATGACACCGTCCCCGAAGACGGCGACATGCCCATGAATGGCATGGCCAATGGTGGCCCTTACCCTGGAGCCGACATGTCCAACGGCGACCTTGCTTTGAGAGAAAGAGAACTCGCTCTGCGTCAGAAGGAGCTTGCTTTGAGGGAAAGAGAGTACCACATGCGCGCTGGTCCTCCGGGACCTGGTCCGGGACCGAGGCGGCCGATGCCTCCGGCTTCGCATGCCGGAGACTTTGATGAGGAAGACGACGGCGATTTCTTCGATCCGATGGCGGCCCGCGCTCCCCCTATGATCGACCCCGACAACTTTGACATGTTGAGCGTCACGTCCCGCCGTACACGAAAGGCCCCTAGCGCGCAGCAGCTGCGCAAGAACCCGGAGATGGGTGGCCCGCCGGGTCCGCCGCCTTCGAACGGTCGCGGTCCCTCTCGGTTTGGTCAACGTCCCGGCCCAGGTATGAACAAGAGGACAAGCGCGAGACTCATGTCGGACGTTCCCGGCCTCCACGATTCGATCATGAACAACGCTCTGATCGGATACTCATCAGACCGCTACGGAAACGTCGACCGCGTAAACATGGGACAGCAATCCCGCACAAATTCCCTCACTGCCGCTCGCTTGGATGAGATGGCTGGACCTGGATATGGAGCTTACCCTCAGGCCCGCAGGGCGAGCCAGTCACCTGGTAATCCCTTGAGTCCTGGCCGTGGACGGCCGTCGCCTCCCGGTGGTTATCCTCCCTACGCTAACGGTCAACCCAACGGCAGGCCATCCCCGCCAGGCATGAGACAACCCGTCCCGCGGCACCCGCCAGGCCACGGCAACGCAGTGGCACCGCAACAGGTCGAGCAACACGTAGGGGTGAGCAACCCTCAGTCCAAGAGAGGCCCTCAAGTTCGCAGTCTGACTGGAAGTGCGAGCGCTAGCGCGGAGAGTGGTGATAGCGGCGCCAGCGCTCTTGTAGATTCCGAACCCTCGGCGGCCAGCAGCCAGAGCAGCCTGGGCCCGCGGCCCCAGATTGGCGTGCGCTGAGCGGCTGAGGGTTCTGCTTCGCTTCGCTTAAAACGTACGATTTGCGGCATTCGACTTGGAGTATGTTGGCGCAATTCTGCTTGAGGGACGTCCGGTTTATCTGCCCCCGACGACGCAACAACACAAGAAACAAACAACAATATGACTTTAATTGGCAGCAAGGCCGAGGGCGATCTGCTCGCGCACGCATCACACGCTCGGCACACGATCGAAAAGTCTCAAATCTCATTAGTGCAACCATCGTTCTTTTGTCCATACTTGGATGCGCTGCCTGTTGGCGGTTTTCCTTTCTTTGTGGCTTTTTCCTTCTCTCTCTAATGACCTGGATAGAAGGGCGGGGCTGGATCAGGGCAACAGATTTTGCAGACGCACACCAACTGACATTCACACCACGAACATCTCGTTTTCCTTGCTGTTCTCTTCTCCAATTCCCCGTTCTGCTGCGCGTACATACATCGGCGTCGGTGCCGCCGACTGTTGAAAGGCGGAACACCGGACGGAAGACGCCTCTAATTCTCCTTTCCTTGTTGTTTGTTTGCATGGGGCGCGAGGGTTGCGGGCTTGGGTTTTATCTGCGGTTCGATTGCGTTCTGTTCTGCTTCCTACACAATTGATATGTTAGGGCCGCGGGGGAAGCGGGTTGGTAGCGGTTTCTGCGTTTATGCACCAGCATTTGTCCCGTCGCGTGAGGCGGGAGTATTGTACTACTACATTCCGTGCCGGGCGGACGAGAGCTGGGGAGCGTTCGGCGGAGAGTGGGGTTGGGCACAAAAGGTGGAGTGAGACGAGAGTGGGGCATTGGACAGTAGCAAAGCATACATACGACGGCGAAGAAACAGCTTTTGGGCAAGAGGACAGCTGATGCCGTGATTGCTCCGAGGCGGCGGCCGAGGCTGCAACGGGCTGTGACGATATGGTGCGATGGGGCGTGCTGCGACGGGCCCGCGGCGACTGGTGCGGGCGCGAGTCAAGCACGGACGGCTCTGGCCGAGACGAGGAACCGCGGCTGCGGCGGCGGGCGCCGCGTCCAGACGCTGATGAGGCTCTGGCCGGGTCGCGCTGACGATGTTTTCTGCAGCGGCAGGCCGGGCGGTGGGAGAGCCCCAGCAATCATTGTTCCTGCGCCGTGGGACGGGCGTTCGGCTCACCACCACACAGTCTCTGCAGCCTATCGCAGCCCTTCGCAGCCCCGTGGGAGCAAATCGCGCATCCTCCGCGCCCTCCGCCTCGCAGCCAGCGCCAGCGCCCGCGCGGGCTGCCCTCTTACGTAGTGCCCCGCCGCCCAAGGCCACGGTGCCCCGCTCACTGCGAAGTAGGCCCGCGTCCAACAATTTCATCCGCCCTGACGTCCCACGCCCCAGGCAGACTGCGGTCTGCCAAATCACCGCAGCGGCGCTCCGATCCGGATTCTCCGTCGTCATCGCCCTCTCACGCCTCACAGTTCCTCATCCAGCCCCAGCTCCGGAGCCGGCTGCTGCCCGTAGCATTCCTCGCGCTCGTTCTGCTCGCCCAGTTCGTGATACCGCGCCTCTTTCTCGCGACCGTCTCCCCACCAGCCCACCCTCGTGACCCCCCGCTGCCTGGCTTTGCTCCAGTCTCGCATTTCCCCGACGGCCTGCTCCATAAAACCCCGCGAACCTGCTCCGCATCTCCCCCTCCTGTCTCTCACAAGCACACCTTCTACACCCCCGTTGAACCCAGCATGGCATTGGCAGACGAAGCAAAGCGCGTGGCCGCGCAGTTCGCCTTCTCCCCCGACGATGTGCGCCGCGCCACCAAAGAGTTCATCCGGCAGATGGGTAAGCCTAAGCCCTCCCTTCATTCCTCGCCGCCCTCGCGTGCAATGCGCTTTGCTGACCGCCGCCTGCAGAGGAGGGTCTCCAGAAGGACCATACCGACCTGAGCCAGATCCCGACCTACGTCACCTCAGTGCCCAATGGCACCGAGAAGGTGAGAACCCGCGGAGTCGCTGTCAATTGCGCGTGGATTGACAGAAGCGCAGGGCCTGTACATGGCCGTCGACCTCGGCGGCACCAATTTCCGCGTCTGCTCCATCATGCTGCACGGCAACAGCACCTTCACCCTCACCCAGTCCAAAGTCGCCATCCCGCGCGAGCTGATGGTCGCCAAGACGTCCAAGGAGCTCTTTTCCTTCCTCGCCAAGCAGATTGAGCTTTTCCTGAAGGCTCACCACAACGAGCACTACCAGGGCCACATCCGCAGGCGCAAGACCACCTCGCTGGAAGAGGGATACCGCGACGAGGAGATTTTCAACCTGGGCTTCACCTTCTCGTTCCCCGTGCACCAGATTGGCATCAACAGAGGCGTTCTCATGCGCTGGACGAAGGGCTTCGACATCCCCGATGCGGTGGGCAAGGACGTGTGCGCGTTGCTGCAGGCCGAGATCGACGAGCTTCACCTGCCCGTTCGCGTCGCGGCGCTGGTCAACGACACTGTAGGCACTCTCATGGCCCGCTCGTACACGTCTCCCGGCAAGACCGGCACCCTTCTGGGCGCCATCTTCGGCACCGGCACCAACGGCGCGTACGTCGAGAAGCTGGACAAGGTGACGAAGCTGAAGGCGGACTCGGAGGCCGTGTACGACAAGTCCACGGGCGACATGATTGTGAACACCGAGTGGGGTTCGTTCGACAACAGCATGAACGTGCTGCCCAAGACGCCGTACGACGACCAGCTGGACAAGGAGAGCAACAACCCGGGAATCCAGATGTTCGAGAAGCGCGTGTCGGGCATGTTCCTGGGCGAGATCCTGCGGCTGGCCCTCGTCGACCTGATCAAGAACAAGAACGTGCCGTTGTTCAAGGACGAGAACTCGTCGAGCAACGACATGCACAGCACGACCAGCATCGCGGCGTCGTCGAGCGTCTTCAAGCAGTGGGGCATCGACACGTCGTTCCTCAGCATCGCCGAGGCCGACACGTCGCCCGGCCTGCGCATCACGCGCCAGACGCTCGACAAGGAGTACGGCATCAGCGCGGCGTCGGCCGAGGACGCCGAGGCCGTCAAGGTCATCGCCAACGCCGTCGGCAAGCGCGCCGCGCGCCTGTCGGCCGTGGCCATCGCCGCCATCATCATCAACACCGGCCGCCTCAGCGACGAGGTCATCGACATCGGCGTCGACGGCTCGCTCGTCGAGTTCTACCCCGGCTTCGAGGACTACGTCCGCCAGGCCCTGCGCGAGGTGCCCGAGATCGGCGAGAAGGGCGAGAAGAGGATCCGCATCGGCATCGCCAAGGACGGCAGTGGCGTCGGCGCCGCGCTGATCGCGTTGGTGGCGGGCAAGGTGGACAAGCCCGAGACCATCGAGGAGGAGTCGGACTAGAGATTTGTACAAGGGTTGATAGACGAAGAGGATGGAGGGACCAAAATACGGCCGTTACGGATTCTTATTTGAACTGATGTGTATATTAGGGTCATGAATTTTCTTTGGATGCGAGTAGAACAACAGGTTTTGTTGGTTGTGTGGGATACTGCATGCGTGTGGTCTCCTGTGGGAGGGATATCTGAACCGAAAGCAATGTTTGGGGCTTAAGCACTTTCTATAGTTCCACTCCGCTTTTTTACAACTTATCATCTTTGCTCCCTCTTTCTCTGTCGCCGGAGAGGTTGGGGCACCGCTTACGACAACCACGTTTTCCTTTTCTTCGTTTTCCTTATTCCCACATTCATCGAGTTTCTTGTTTCTTGCTCTCAAGCATCTATGTGCTTTGTAGTATCTTGCGCAGATATATACAAGTAGGCAGCATCATGACCAGAATGAGAATTAAGACAAGTCCAAACGAACAGCATCTTGTGAGTAATGATTGGCAATGATATCTTCGCTTCACTGCGTTACGGTAAGGATATTTTTCAGGTATTACGACCTATTGATCGTACGAAGTCGACGTTCTTGTCTGGATCATTTCGTTCACTGACATGATGTGCATCCAGATGCTTCAACTAAGTCCTTCCCCCGCGATACTGCAGCGAACCGACCTTGTGTCTTGCAACATGAGCCTCTCTGCAAAATCCGCGTCCAACTGCCACGCCCGCGCCACCTCGAGCAGAACACTTGCCGTATGATGGGGGATCCGCGGTCTTGTTCCCTCATTCCTTCTTTTCTCGCGCCACTTTTGCTGCATACGGCAACCAGTTCCCCACGAGAACTATGCTGCGTGCGACGTCTCGAGACCTCGCGGCATTTATCATTCTCGTGAGGGAAAAGAGGCTAGAGCTACGCCTCGTTCATGCTGACGATCCTTGGACCAATGAGCGCGGCCCGGGACCGACTTTCGACCAATCGTTGTCTTTCCGTTTTTTGCCGCTTCATGCAAGGCTCGAGGCTGTTTTCATTCTTCCATGCCACCGTCACTTCTTCACTGGTGCACGGCGGTAGCTGGCCCGGCTGTGTTGCGGTATGAGACGGGTCATATTTGCCCATCAATGTCTCGTTCATTGGTTAGGGCTGGGGGGAGGCGGTTGGTGGATATGTCTCCTGCTGGTTTGTCTTCTTGCCTCTTCCGGTCTCTTGCTACTGTGGATTTGTTCCGTAACTTGGGAGGGAAGAGCATCCGGCGCAGTCTGGAAGAGTGCCTGCGAGAAAAAGAGGTGAAGCCGCTGCGGAGGTGTGCGTGTTTCTTTGACGAGCCTAGCTCGGGCAAGCAGTCTGCTGCCTGGACGTTCGAAAGTCCCGGAGCAACCCTCCTCTACGACGCCTCTTTCCCAGCCTCCAGGATATCTCCCGCACCATCCATTCCACAAACCTCCCCCTTCCTCACTCTCCCCCATTCCCTCACTCCCTCCCCCTTCCCCCACAACCCGCGCCAGCGCCGGCCCCCTCCTCCTCCCCACCTTCCCCCTCCCCCTCCAGACCCGCCTCCTCCAGACCCGCCTCCTCCCTCTCCTGACCCACACCCTCCCCCTCCACCACCCCCAACAAATCCCCCACCCCCACCCTCCTCCACACAACCCACGCCGCGCTCGGCTGCAAGCGGCGATAATACCGCTCCTCGCGCCGCAGCACCTCGAACCCGCGGCTTCGGTACCAGCGCAAGCCGGCGTCGTTGGCGACCCAGACGTGGGCGCACACGGCGGCGGCGCCGTGGCGGCGCGCGGCGGCGGCCGTGACGGCGGCGAGTAGGTGCGAGGCCAGGCCGTGGGCGCGGTAGGGGGAGAGGGTCGAGAGGGTGGCGATGTAGAGGTGCGGTCTTCCCGGGTCGGCCGTGGGGAGGGACAGGGTGGTGGGGGGGAGGAGGCGGCACCGGATGCCGGCGACGAGGATGCCGGGGGCCTTTTGGGTGGGTGGGGTGGTGGTGGTGGTGGTGGTGGTGGTGGTGTTGCGCCAGAAGGCGGCGAGGGTGATGGAGGCGGTGGTGGGGTCGGTGAGGATCTCGTCGTAGAATTTGGTCGGGTAGGGGATCTCGAGGAGGAGGGTGTTGAGGCGGCGGAAGGAGGGGAGGGTGGCGCTGGTGAGGGGCGCGAGGGTGATGTTGGGGGCGAGGGGCGGGAGGGTGGTTGTCGTTATGGTTTTTGGTGGTGGTGGTGAGCGGGTTGCGGGTGCGCTGCCCGATGCAGTAGTGTTGCCGCCATGTGTGGAAAGTGCGGTCGGAGCCGGGGATGGAGTCGGAGCGGTGGGCGTGACGTCGTCGGCATCGTCGGCTGCAGGGTTCGAGATGGGCTTTGCGGGTTGCTCAGCGGCGGCGGTGCTGCGATTGGGCTTCTTTGGGTGCTGGGGCTCCAGCGGGACGGCGTCGGGTTGGGTGACGGTTTTGGGCTTGCTGAGCCATTTCGTGATGGATGTTTGCAGCATCGCGCTGCGCTGGGCGGGCCGGCGCACACACTGACGTGCGGATCCGAACAGGAGTGAAGAAAGTTGACGGCGGGAGACGCGTCTGTAGAAAGTAGGTCGGCGCGCCGCACGTGACGGGCGTCTGGCTGGTGGGCAGCGACTCGGAGGCTTGTGCGGTCACGACCGACGTCAACCTCCATCTCCCCAAGCCCGCAAATTCCGTCCTCCTACGCTCCCCGATCCCTCCACAGCCGCCCAATTCCTCCCACCACCCACCTTCACCATGGGCGCGGGCAACTCCAAACCAGACGGCACGGCCCAGCATGTCTTCAACCCGTAGGTTTCCTCGGCGAATTGAGAGAAAAGATTGAGAGCTGACCGGAGCTGTCCGTCAACCACCACAGTGACGCCCCCGTCCGCTTCTCGTCCGAATTGATCGACTCGCTCCAGAACAGTCCTCAGGTTCGTCGTCTCCCCGTCTCCGCGCCATCAATTGGTCCCCCTCCCGCCCGCACAGAGCTTCTCCGCGACCGCTTCCTCCGCCCATCCGACCCGACCTCCCGCCCAACACCCATCCATTGAACATTCCCCATCGCGCACAATCAGGGACGTAAAGCTGAGAACAAACCATGACAGTCCGACACGACCCGCTCCAAGGCGCTGGAGCTGCAGGTGCAGACGCGCGTCGAGCGCGAGCTGTCGCAGCTGCGGGCCAAGGAGGAGCAGCGCCTGCGCGAGCTGCAAGACGCCATCGCGTCGGCGGCCGACAAGAACCCGGACGCCGTCCTATCGGCGGAGCCTTCGCTCGCCGAGAAGCTGGCCGACAGCCTCAGCTCGGCCGACGCCGTGGCCGAGCGCCAGCGCCGCCGCGAAATCAGCCACGGCGCCGTCCAGCGCGAGATCGACGGCCTCCGCAAGAAGCTCGACGAGCGCAAGCGCCTCGAGCTGCCCGACAAGGCCGTCGAGGAGGCAAAGGTCAAGATCGTCGAGTGCCTGCGCGTCAACGACAGGAGGCCGCTGGATTGCTGGAGGGAGGTCGAGGCGTTCAAGAAGGAGGTTGGGAGGTTGGAGAAGGAGTTTGTGGAGAGGACTGTGCGGTAATGGAGTGGAGGAGTTGCTTGACTCGCCGCAGGAGAGACATGGCTTTGTACTGGAAGTTCAAGAGATGAGAGAGGGAAAACTTGTGTATTGGCGGAGGGACCCGAGACCGCTACATTTATAGGCTCGCCTATTCGGAAGGAGAGCGGCGGAAGTGTATCCATATCTTGAGCGTGGTTGAGCGCTTTGAGCTGCGAATAGAGTTTCCTACAGCATATTGCGAGGGAGGTGTGATCACAGCCCTTTTGTCATCGACAAGGAACAACGGAGTGATTCTGTGAGAATGGATGGAATCGAGATGGTCTGCAGCGGTTTCTTCATCTTCACAAGGGTGTTCTGCAAGCTACCGTGAAAGATCCATGTAGCAGGATGTTTGGACGGACAGCTGAATTTACGATATTCCGAGAACCCTAGTAATAGTCCCTCCTCGAAGTGATCTCGAACGCCGCAGAATTCGCCGAGGTTTATTATATTGCTTTGCCATATTCGACGATGTTCCACCCATTTTCGCATGACAATCATCTCCAAACTCCAAACGTTCGAAAGTGAGCGAACTCATACACGACTAAGTCAAAGAAGATAAAGCCGACGACATAGCCTTGCGTATCCACTCAATGAAAAAACTTTACTCATGCGTCAGTGACCAACATGACATTCCCGTCGACGAAGTGTGCCATTTCGCGTGAAGACACGTAAGAACGACTGCGTTGATATCCCACATATCCAAGCAAAACTAGAAACAAATTCTCCATCAACCACTGACTGACAGTTGACAGAGCTTCTAGAAAGCCTGTCGACATAGGTTCCTGCTTACAAAAGCCATGTCCCTCTTTAAAAGTCTTCTTCTGGTTTTTCATTAGTTTTGGGGGCAATCCTTGCTTGCACATAGACATATATACCAGGCTCTGATCACCCTTTGAGTCTACCGCGTATAGTTCACTTCAACCATGCGAGCTTTCAAGTTTCATAGGTGTCCCGGGAATACCCGTCACCGTACTACCTTGCAGAGCTGCTCATTCACTTCGGTTTCCAGGTTGACTCGATACAAAGTTGGTCCCTGCTTCCTCTACATTAATTAGGACAATATACACAAGAGATACGCGGAAACAACGGTAGGGGGCTTCCTCGCCATCCCACCTTTCCCACCCTCCATCCGCCACGACCTCCTCCTAAAAAACAACGCGTCCAAACACCCTCACGCCGTCCCCTGCTCCGCCACGCTCTCCACCCTCCTCACCACCTCCTCCACCTGCTCATGCCTCGTGCTCTGCCCCCGATACTCCCTCCTGCCCCTACACACCCAATCGACGCCCATGATGGCGCACACGACGCCATACACGGCGCTCACGTAGTTCATATTGCTCGCGAGGACGGGCTTCGAGTAGGGGAAGCTGTACATGACGACGGTGAAGGCGGTCCAGGCGAGGAGGACGCAGTTCGCCACCAATCCGACGGGGCCGAGCCAGAAGGGGCCGTGGGCGATGGAGTCGCGGCCGCGCAGCAGCAGGCAGGCGACGGGGATGCTGTACGAGACGTACAGCAGGACGATGCAGGCGGTGACCATGCTGTTGAAGGCCGTGTACGAGCCGAGGTAGAGGCAGCCGACGGCGGCGACGAGGGCGCAGCTGACGGCGTGCGCGGCCAGCGGCACGTCGAGGCGCGCGTGCACGCGCGCCAGCCCCAGCCGCGTGTGGAAGGGCAGCCCGCGGTCGCGCGCGAAGCTCCAGCACAGCCGCGACTGCCACGTGTGCGAGGCGACGAGGCAGCCGAGCCCGGTGGCGATGATGAGCGCCTCGAGCACGATGGCGGGCGCGGGCGACGACGTCGTCAGCGCGCGCGAGAAGAGCTCGAGGATGGGGACGAGGGTGGGCGTCGCGACGAGCTCCTGGAAGTCGCCGACGATGCTGAAGAACATGGCGACCGAGTACGTCCACGACGTCACGAAGCCGATGCCGACGGTGCCCATGATGGCGATGGGGATCATGCGCTCGGGCTGGTGGACCTCCTCGGCGAGGTGCGTGGCGCAGTCGAGGCAGGCGAAGGCCCAGTTGGTGTTGACGAGGCCGACGATGAAGGCGATGCCGTTGGACGTCCAGCCCGTGTTGTTGATGAAGGTGGCGAAGACGAAGGAGGCGTGCTGGTGGGTCGGCGCCTTGGCGGGGATGGTGATGAGGATGACGGCGAAGGAGATGAGCGAGATGTAGAGGGTCGTGGACGAGATGGCCGGGAGGACTTTGCCGTAGCAGTTGAAGCCGAAGCAGAAGATATTGACGACTTGGTAGGCGACGAAGACGTGCCAGCTCTCGATTACGCTGGGGGGACAGGCGTTAGCTTCGGTGGAGGGGGGATATACGGGAAGTGACTTGATGCGGACGGAGCTTACAAGTCGGGATGTGACAGTTGCCAACAGCCACATAACGCGCTGCCCATGGCCAGCGCGACGCTGGCGGACGTGAAGATGGAGCCGGCCCACGCAAACCAGCCGGTCAGGTACGAAGCAAAATTGGCGTACCGCTTCGGGGCCAATTCGTTGGCCCAGAAGTACTGGCCGCCGGCGTTTGGCAGCGCGCTGGCCAGTTCTGACAGGGAGATACCGACGCAGACGGAGATGCAGGCAATGATCATGATGCCGTAGACGATGAGCAGCGGGCCGCCCGAGTTGATGCCAGTGACCAGGGCCGCCGAGATGCCAAACCAGGAGTTGGTCAGCGAGAAGCCCACTCCCAAGACAGACCAGACGCTGAAGTTGCGCTGCATGTCCTGCGTATAACCCATCTCTGCCAGCTTGGCCGCATCCGCGTCAATCGCCTTCACCTCTCCCGCCATGAAGGATGGCCTCCTGTCCGACTCGGCGATTTCTTTTGATGTTCCACCCATGTTTGCTGTGTTACTGAAGAATATATGGCGAGGTGCCGGCTCCGGGGTAGTTGTGTCGCAGGTTCTGAAACGTATTCCGGGCTAACTGTCCGGAGCTCCTGGACTGTATGGATGCGGTCGAGGTTTGGTGCTCCTCTCAGACACGCTGCGTGGATGTTGTCCCCCAACAAGCGCGTGCAACTACCTGGCCAGTGTAATATGGCGTGGAGACTGGCCGTGACGTACAACAGGACGCAGCGATGGTCGAATCTAGGGCGGCGAGAGCGGGGACAAATAATAAATTAACCACAGGAGAGACGTGGGCTGAACAAGTAAGCACAAACTGATAAGGGAGCAAGCAAGATAGACAGGGGAGGCTGATTGTTCCACACAAGCCAGTGCGTGAAGAGAGGCTATCGGGGGCGAGGGAAGAGCGCCTTGCGCATGTGATTTGACTGTGGGAGTAGCAACTATATATTCGAGTGTACGAGTCGCAGCAAGAAGCCTCGGACCTGGCAGGTTTTCGGGCTCGTTACGCGTGGGTGCAGGGCGGCGGTGCGACCATCGTTCATGTAGCCCTACAACGGGATCAAATTGCCTTGCGGGTAGAGTAGCTATGACGGATGGTGGGGTATGGCAAGCACAGAGGCCGTCGGGCTGTCCAGCTCTATTGATAGGATGCCGGCGGCAACGCTACGCTACGCTGTACTCCTCGCCATGCTTCTGTCGCGTGCTCCTCGGCTTCCGCAGCGCTTGGCAGCTGAGATGTCTGAGGACTACCGCCAAACAACGGCCACGGCTGCACCTCCATTGCGGTCCAGGGCCACGCAGGGCAGAAAGCTTGTCGGCGTTGCTGCTGGCAGGGGCCTGGGCGAACGGTCCAGACAGGCGCCTATCAAGAACGGGCGGCGATTGACAGATTGGCGTTTGGCCTGACTGTCGACGTTGCGCAACGAGCTGATAACCTCATCGCATCCCGCCCACTGAACACTGCCCCAACGCCGCTGCTCGACGGCTCCGTGGCACTGCCGTATTTCCGTCAGCAATCCTCCCACGTCTCAGAGCGCGCGTTGGTCCCGGGAGACACAGCAGCAACAGACACTGTCTCTTCCCCAGCTCGACGCCATCTGGAACACAGCCAACCAAACCTTATCAAGCGATAGCCAGAAATCCCCGCGTTGCTAAGGGAGAGCTAGGCTCCAAAGGCACCGTCCTGCAGGCTTCCCGCCCGCCGTCCGCTGATAGGCGATCATGCCCGTTGCAGTAAAATTTCCCCCTCTTTGTCGCCTTCCCGCAAACAGGCAAACAGTCAAGAAGACGCTGCTCCCGCCACGAGGCTGCCATCGCAGCCGCAAGCAGAGACACACGAACCCCAACATCCAGCTGCCCGGCTCAGGAACCAGCCTGCGCCCACGTTTCGGCGCGTCGCAGCCACGCTTCTTGCTGATTCGCCGAGACGCGACGCGGAGCGGCCGGGCTCGTTACCGAGTGTCCAGGCATGGCGGAGAAGGCGATGGATGCGGTGCAAGAACAGAGCCAGTCTGGCCTCTTGCTGCTCCGTCTGCGTCCGCGTCCGCGTCCGCGTCCTCCGCCTCGCGGCCACGCCGAGGGCATGCAGTGCGTCGCTTACACGTGCATGGCGGAGGCACGGGCTCCAAGACAGACGCGCAGGCAGGCGGGCAGGGAGGTACGAAAGTCGGCGCCGGCGGAGCGCAGGGCTGGCTGGGTGAAGAAATTGGTTGAGCAGAGGCTGCAGCAGCAGAAAGGCGACTGGGCTAGATGCAGCTACAGCGAGTCAGAGCTTATTGCCCAATCTGCCAGGCGGCTGGGCATGGCACTGTGGCACCACCAGGGCAGGCACGCGCACGCGCACGCGGTCGGCAAAACCTGACCGAGTCGGCTGGCGCACGCGACTCCACATCCGACGACCCGCCCCGTCCGTAAATCCGCAATAATAAGTCATACGTTTGGGAAGACGAGCGACAGAGAGGCCTGACGCGGAGCGTTGGCGGGCGCTGATGATACGGTAAGCAGGAGCATGGAGCCGCCCCGCCCCCGGGCCCACGAACCGATGCAGCAGGCAAGCCCCGAGCCCCGAGCAGCAGCAGCAGGCGCCAGGGCCACCCGCGACCGACAAGGAAAGCGGCCACCGCTGCTCGTCCTGCCCGTAGAGGAGAAACGCCACGAGCCGCGAATCCCAATACACCGCATGTTAGCGAGCCGTCCGCCGACGCGGCCAAGGGCAGGGCAGCGCAGGCGAGAAGCGAGCTCGCGTTCCCCGCGAAAGGCCAAGCCCACCACCCTGCCCCCGCCCGCCGTCAACCCGCCCCCCTGTTCCCCCGCCCGACAGAAACCACACCACCAGCCCACCCGCGCCTGTGTCCGCCGCCGATGGGCGATGGGGTAAGGTGGGCGGCCCTGTTTTCCCCCCGTTCCTGACGCCACCGCTGCCCCTCGTCGACCAGGCCGCGGTCGTCACACGCATGCGCGCCCCCGCCGCTCGCAATGCCGATCCTTACTTCCCGCTTTTCATCACCACGGAGTACCGCCCAGGGCCACCCCGGAGCCCCCGGCGGAAGGTCGACTATTGGCACCATCTGCACTAGTGGCACGCTCACCTGCAGTTCGAAGAGAGACCGCGCGACAGACGGCCAACGCCGCTGAAAGGGCATGCAGCCGCCGATTCATCTGGCGCCGTCGAGACCCCACGTGCTGCAGCATCGTTATTACTTTGCCAGAACAAAAGCAATGCGGACAGGCAAAAACCAAGTGAAGATTTGCGGGGGCGGCAGCAACAGCCGATAGATCACAATTTCCCTTTCCATCGTCGAGCATTCACCCCAAACCCCAGTCTTCGCTAAAGATGCATTGCCTGATGCCGCCATCTGCCACCCCGTACTCTTCTGTGCAAGCCTCCGGCCTGGGGAGGAGGAGAACAGCCCTACCTACCGCCACAGTGTCTGCCCTCCCGGGGCGCTGACGCGGCTCCTGGTCGTGCGCTTAAGCTTTCTCCCTCCTTCCCATATCAGCCCCGTTGCCATGTACGGTCGTTAGCGAAGGCCCGCCACAGGCAAGACACCAGTGCATATCTGTAAGATAGCATCCATGGGAACTACCGCTGATGCACGCGCGTTCCGGCACTCGTGTCCGGCTACTGTTGCTTTTCTTATCTCTGCCCCATGAATAAGGGAAGAAAGGGAGAGCGGACGGCAGAAGTGGGTACTCCATCCGTCTGGCAGCAAGAACAGCGTTGCAGCGAAGAAGAAGCAAAGCCACAACCACGGCCAGATTCGATGATGTAGCAAAAGCACCGCGGTCCAAGTGCGGGCGTCATACGGACGGTTGACGACGACACAACCATTCGATCCTACCGAAGGATGATTCCCATCGGGACACGGCCCGGCTTCGCAAGAAAGCCACGTGCCGGTTCCTGCATCAACCTGCTTCTACGCGGGGGTGATCACTCCAGGGCACAGCAGTTCCCTCTCATCAGCGGAGTTGGGACGACGCCCCTCTCGTCCGGCCATTTCGGGCAACGAGACGGTCCAAGAGTACCCATCTACCACCATCACCACCACCACCATCTGCACTACTCCTTCCGTCTCGTCTCGTGGTACCTACGTCTTCCACGATACGACACCCTTGCACCGCCGCCGCCGCCTCCCGCTTAACGCCCCCCGCTCCGCTCGAGCCCTCCTTTGATTGTGTTTCAGCTCAGGCCGGAATGAGGACGCACGGGGAAGAGCTCGAGCCAGGCCGCGCTCTTGGGGCGAGGGCCGCTCCCACCACCCATGCCCCCCAAGCAGCACGGCCAAACGGTCGGTGGAGCACAAGCGAAAGGGCTGTGGCTGGCAAGGATGAAGACGCACAGAGTGGGTTCCCCGTGCGGGTCTAGCCCTTGCCCTCTCCGTCCGTCACGCGCGGGAAAAAGAAAAAAAAAATGCAGGACTTGCCGATGATGGGCGTGCGTGAGTCGTGGAAAATGCCAGCCACACTATCAGGCTTGGTCTGCTGTGCTTTCGTCGGGAGGGGGGGGGGCGGTTGAAGGGTTGGGAGTCGTGGAGCGTAGGAAAGCTTTGGTTTCCTTCGTAGGATCTTTGCTTCCTCCGTACCACTAACGTTGTCGTCGCTCAACTTACTGTGAGAGGATAGAAATGCCCTTGATGCTCGGTGATGAACGGAGGATTCTTGCTTCCAAGGCACTTCGCGGGAGAGCCACACGCGATCTCTAGTGCTCACTGTGTATAAATCTATACCCGAATGCCGTATCGGAGCCTCGCAGCAATCCGGTCTACCTGACGTTTGCCATCAAACGCCGACAGTCGGTTTGCATCCTGACTTGCTCGAGGCGGATCCTCCCATACTATTGCCATGCATCTCCCCCCTCTTTCCCGAGAACATCCCGCATCGTACGCTTCACCCTAGCGACTGCGTCCCAGCCTTAAGCAACGTAGGAGCAAGAAGAAAGAAAAAACAAACAAGGGTCCCATTCGCGTACTCGGTGGCGCAGTCAAGGTTTGATGACATACATCAAAAACAACCCAACCCACGACCGACCACAACAACCCGAACGATCTCCGACCACGACTCCGTCCCAAAAGAGCAAGAAAAGAAAGACGGAACGCTCCAATCACATTGGCCCTGGCCTGAACCCGTCAGCAAGCGTGCCAGTTGGGTAATAAAGAAGGGCAAGCAAAAAAAAATTAGGAAGGTGCCCCCTGTAACGAAAAAAACAAGGGGAAACATGAAAGCGACCGCCACCTCTTCTCCTCTCGCTGTACGAACGCATCATCTACGAAGGTTTAAGAAAAAGAAAAAAAAAAATAGGTCGGCTATTTTGCATTCAGTAGCCCTCCGCGTATAAGCTCGTGGCCATCCCTCCCTCTCCCTCTCCCCTTCCCCAACATTTCGGTTGCGATGATGTGATGGTCAGGTACGAGCAAAGCTTAACTAACGAAAAAGAAAAAAAAACGGTCCCGCTAGAAACCTTGCCAACGGCATGCAAGTTACGAACGCAACGACGAAGGACCAAGAATGCCCCCCTTCTCCGAAAAGGGACAAAGGCTGAAAAAAAATACCTTAAGTCGTCCATCGTTAAAAGTAGGTAGGACGACCCGAGAAAAAAGCTCGTCGTCGTCTTCATAACCCTGAAGTGACCGTGCCATGACGTTGACGGAGTGTGGTTTGTGGAATCTGGCTCTGATGTCAAGCTTCCATCACCCTTACCACACATGACACGCACGCATGTGAAAACTTGATCGTTATGCAACATTGGGAATGGTTCGACGTACAAGGCTCTTCAACGTTTGATGAATTGCTTCGAACCTCTCTCGGCGAAGAAGAAATAAAAGTAAAAGCAGAGATCCCACGCTACGTTCTTACACTCGTTCCCACAGGTTTCGGCATGAGACCATTCCGGGTATTATTCGTATGTTTAAAAACGCAAAAGGAAAGGGCAGTGCAGAAAGTAAAGATGTAGGGGTGCTAAAAGTTCCATGATGATGATGGGGGTGTATCAAAAAACCAAACCCTCCCTTCCTCCCATCCGTCTCCTCTGCCGATCGTGTCTCGCATAATTAGACGCAAGACCCCGTCAGCCGACGGAGACAGAACCGGTATGACGCTGAATTGAGTTCGCACCTGGTGCGCAACGAAAGACGTCGAAGTGGAGAGGGGAGACGGCGAAAGCAACGCAGAAGAAAACCAAGAGCAACCCCCGCACCGGAAAATGGACTCCTTCGGACACCAAGCAAGCCTCCCACCCATCCCGTTGAGCAGATACATTTCCCGGTATATACGAGTGAGCAGCGTGCCGTTGCCCGATTACCTTTCGTATTGGGATTGGGGTATCGATTTTCCTTTGTAAACCAGCAAATTCCTTAATGTCGGAGTTTCTCCCCGTTGACATCGTAGGCACGTGTCCCGTGAGCAGTCGTCTTACGCCAGCTTCTGGTCCGGCGGATAGGATTGCGGGTGCCTGCCCATCCCCGCCTGCGGCGGCATGCCCGGGTACTGTGCGTTCGCATGCGACTGCTGCTGCAGGTAGTTTTGGTACTGCATAGCCTGAGCCTGCTCGGGCGTCATGTAGCCGCCGGGCATGCCGGGCTGGGGAGGCATGCCGGGAGCACCGCGGGGCACCTGGTTGTGCTGGTCCTCGGGCGAGTCGCCGACGTTGTCGCCGTCGACGCCGTTCTCGTTGGTTGCGGGCTCTGGCGCATTGAGGCAGGCCTGGTGAAACGCGTCAGCATCGGGGACGCGCGCATCGGGGTCGGCGCAGGGTGCGCGGTGCGGTGCTTACCTGGATGAGGTTCTTGCCCTCGGGCTTGGTGACGAGCGGCTGCAGCTTCGGGGTGGTGAAGGTGTAGACGAGGCCGGTCTCGGAGACGACGAGCAGCAACACCTGGGTGCCGGTGAGGACGGAAAGCTCGTAGGCCTGCGGGCGAGGGGTTGTTAGCATGCGAAGTCGGCGGTCAATGGTGCCAATTGGCGGATGCGACGCGACGCGCTCGCGTCGCGCATGGGCGCCGGTCAAAGCTCCTGGAGGGCGGGTGCTCACCTTCTTCATGATGCCAGCCTTGCGCTTGGAGAAGGTGATGTGGCGGCGCGACTTGTCCTGGATGAACTTGATCTCAATCTTCCGTCGCTCGCGACCGGGCTTGTCGTCGTCATCGTCATCGTCGTCGGCCTGGGGACGCGGGCGCTTGGTGCCGCGATTGGGGTCGGCCTGGGCAAGAGCGCCGTTGCCGTTGTTGGCAACGTCGTCAGTGGCCGTGGGCGACTGCTGCTGCTCGTGGTCGGTGATTTCGCTGGCCATTGCGGTGGTGGTGGTTGGTGCTAGCGGTGACGATTTGGGAATACTGTATTGCGATTTCCCGTTTGGACGGAGGCGGGCGTCGCAGTGGAGAGCGAGGCCGACCGAGGGAAAGCGGTTTGGTGAGCGGACCGAAAGAGCAGCGAATGCGCGTCGCTGCGACCAAGCCTAAAGCAACGTTCAGTTACGGATGGAACAGGCAAGGCTGCTCAGGTAAAGGCAGACGGGTCGGGGCGGGCTGCGGTGCGGTGGCGGGTGAGGCAAGCAAGGGAATGCAGGACCGAGCTGGATTCGGGGCGTGCGGGTTGCACAGAAGGGAAACAGCCATACCGAGTTCTGCTGGGCGACTTGGCTTCTGCCTTGGACTTGTACCGACCGGGGATGAACTTATTTTGCAGAGGTGTCTCAGAGAGGTAAAGGTTGGGTGAGAGATTGGGAAAAGCCGGACGGTGGGCAGTAGGTATTCGTTTCTTGTGGGCGGAGTGGAGAACGCGCCGGGCGAGCCAACCGGCGGCGCAGAAAGCGATCCTGGGCGCGCGAGCCACGGTCAGCCTACGGCCCTGCTCTGGCACGGCTGCGCGAATCGAGCGACGCGCAACCCAGCACGCCCGAGCCTGTGCCCGGCCGCCGACGATCCTGGGTGCCTGGCTGGGGGCGCCGTCTTCAGCTGGCGGTGCGGCGCGGGCAGCGCTGCGCGCGGGCAGGCTCGGGGCGCGCGCTGCGCGACGTGCTCTCTGGGCCGGCGGGGTGAGGGCGCTGCGAGGGCTCGCTTACCTTGCTGTTGCGGTGCCTAGCGGGCGTCGTGTCGCTGCGAGAGAATCGCTCACGGGCGGTCGCCGAAGGGGGATTAGGGTCGAGGGAAGCGGGCTAGGGCGTGCCGGAGACAGGAAGGCGCCAGCTGCTTGAAATGGGCTAGCCATGCCGCTCCCCTCACATGACCCGCGGACCGGCATCCTCCGGGGCCGAGGTGCAACCGACGCGCGCAGCCTGTGAAACGCGGCGGCCGTTGCGTGCACAGCGACCGGGGAGCAGACAGAGGCTGTCTGTCGCCTGCTCCCGCGCGCTGAGGCCGCTCACCGGTCTGCGACGGCGCGGAGCTGCGCCTGCAACGCTGGGCAGGCGCTGAAACGCAACGCTGCGCCAGGGCGGGCACCTTCCGCATCCGACACCCGTCTCGCTTGCATGCCCTTGTTCGTGTTGCGACTCAGCGAGCGCGGAGCACACCACCGCCCCGAGCCTGCCACTGCGGGAGCCCTGGCCCGCGCCGAGTCGCCGACGCCGCCCGCGTGCCGCTGCTGCGCTCCAGCCCGCGACACCGCCGGCCGACCTGCGCAGCTCCGGAACAGGCAGTTCGATCACGCCCCTCAGTCGCACAAGAGAGATCCGCCGCGGTGCTGCTGCAGCTCGGCGTGGTGCGGCCGCCCAGACGCCCACCGCCTGCGGCTCCCGTCGCTCGCCGTCTCGGCAATGGCGCGGCCTGCAATCTCAGCCAATGGAGCGCTGCTGCTTGTCGCGCGCCTGAGACGTCCCGCGTTCGATCTCCTCCACTGACACGTCGCTGAGCCTCAAGCCTGCGGCGGGCGCTTGCAATGCGTCGACGGTTCCCTTTTCTTGCTGCTGCGGTCGTCTCTCCCTCGACTCTGTTTCTTTTGGTGGCTGTATCTCTCTATCCTACAACCTTGTAATTCCTTCATTCGGCCGGGTCGCAGGCGCTCTGCCGTTGTTATACATTCGTTCATTCACTTCCCTTCTACCCTCGCTCCTTCGGCCGCCGTAGCCCCTCGCGCTGGTCGTGAAGGTCGTTGAGCGATCTCTGCAAGCAAGCGTTTAATCGAATCCAAGTCGTTTTCGAGTCTTTTCCGGCACCATGGCGAACAAACTGATGCTCACCTTCCTCGGCTTCGAGATGCTGTTTCTGCTGAGCGGCGGCCTGCTCATGGGCTTCGCCCTGTTCAGTGAGAACAGCATGCGCTCGAAGCCCACGGCCGACACCGTCGCACCGCACCTCTTACTCAAGCGCACTCCCTTGACCGCTACCATCGTCAACGCCATCTTCGTTTTCGCCACCTTCCTTATGGTGCTGCCTGCCGTCTTCTTGCCTACTAACCGCGGCTGGCTGCGCTTCCATGGCTACATGGTGACCTTTTGCGGCACCTTCACGCTAGTCATTGGCCTCATTCTCTGGATCGAAACTCTGCAGACGCGCCGCATGCTGGGAACGATCTGGGCCGGGGAGGCTCCTGAGACGCAGAGCCTGCTGCAGCAAAAGGTAAGCGGCTGACTTCCCGAATTACCTGGGAACATGCATCATCACACCTCTCCGAAATAAGGCGGATTGGGAAACGAAGATTATCCCGGCCTCGGTGGGATCTATAGGGACATGGCACTCTGTCGATTGGACAGATGACTCGCCATCTGATGCCACCTGATGCCAAAGGGCCCAATAATCTCACCGCCGGACGGGCCTATCTTGGTTTCTCAATGCGTCTTACTCATCCCTTTTCTTCCGCTGTTACACAGCCGCACCCCCCAACATTTACTGTTCCGTAAATCGGCCTACCTATGCAATGTTCCCCACACGCGCCGCCATGCCGTTTGGCCCGACCCGCCTATCCGTCTTTCTAGGCCCCGATGGGCCCGAAAAAAAGAATGCACAGGGCGTGGATAGATGGAAGCTAACGTTGGCCGTTTTCTAGTTCAAGTGCTGTGGCTACAACAGCCCGACCTCACCGCCTTTCGTCACCGACGGTACATGCACGGATGCGGTCGCCGCGGCCAACCTGGGCGGCTGCATCGGTCCGTTCAGCAGCTTCGCCAATCAGTATCTCGATATCATCTTCACGGCCGCCTTTGGTCTCGTTGGTAAGTTGCGCCATTTTCTCAGACCCCCTGTTTCGACATTTCCTTTTGATTGTGGCCGGATGTTCTGGGCTCGCCGATCGGTTAGGGTTGGACGGAAAGCTGGTTGTGGTTGGGGATATTTGAAGTGGGCCGCCAAGCCTTTTCATCAGGAGGGCTATCTCTAGCGCTGAGGGTTATGCAAGAGAAGGGCAAATTGGACCGACGTGTGCAAGAGAAGGCAGCTGAAAGGCGGGAGCGTGATAAGAGATGTGGACGAGCCCTACGGATCGGCGGTTGCAACGGTCGATCCCGCTGCAGTCCGGAAGGATCTCCTTCGGCACTTCGTTGTCTTTCGGCCGCGTCAGCCAATACTACCGATACTAACCGGTTACGTCTCAATAGGTCTCGATACCCTCTTGCTTCTCCACATTGCCATGGTTCTCAAGGAGCGCGCCGAACAAGCCCGTTACAGGCACATCGATGAGAAGAATGGCAACCGTATGTAAATCCGGCTCCATTCCAAACTCTCGCCCTAACATTGGGCAGAATTTTATTAAGCAGACATGAGATCATGTCGGTGATCGTTTGATATCAAGATTCCCCGGGTTTCATGCCGGAGCATGGCCGTTGGTTGAAGACGTTAGGTGTTGAGACTGATCAGTTGGGATCACGTCGTTATGGAGCTGTTCTGCGTTTTCGTCTGCTTTGGAAAACGGGCATTTGGCCCGTGTGATTGAACGGATGGATAATTTGCGTTGGTTTCTCGACGGATTGGCGTCATCACTATATGTCAAAGAAAGAAAGAAAATAAGCAGCCTTTGCTGGATGGAGACAATCTTGACCCTCTTCATATGTGCGATCATAGCTCCTCTGGGCGACATACATGTTTAAGTGAGACACGATGACTTTCTCACCGGCTGCATATGAAAGATTTACGACTTATTAGCAAGTTCAGGAAGCTGTTAGCTGCAATCAATAAACTTGACGTTGCTATACTTCTATGATTCTCGGCCATATAAACACAGGGAAAGGCAGTTGAAAGTGTTCTATTTTTAATCCACGCTATGGTTGTGCCGGCATACTTCTTGTTACGGCAACTGTCTCAGTCGTCGCGATCCACTAACACGTCCACCAACACTTCCACCAACACTTCCACTGGTACTTTCACTAGCACGATTCAAATTGTCAAACTACGTAGTAGTGGGATCCTATGTCTGGGCGTATATATGTAGGTCTCAGACTCGCATCTACGCTTGGATATTTGCTTCAGTTGCCTAATAGAGATAACAAGACATCAGTGTCAAAGTTCTTTAAGCTGCTGCGGTGCCAATAGACGTATCGGTGGGCCGTACCGACTGAGAAGATAGAACGTATTGACTCAAGATAGAACAAAATAATGCATGCTGTATCTATGTAAATTAACACCTGTATATGACCATTTTTATCTCCGGGCTTGTGTTCGAGGATATTTGTTAGTCTGATTTCCTCATAGTTCACTTGTTCTTCCATCTCATACACGATGCATGCAATAATAAGCTAACTCGATATCCTTCTGTCTATCTCCCCTGAAACTGGGAGCCTCTGTCTACAACGATTGGAACAAACCGCAGTCCCTCTTCCCGTTCGTGATCTGAACCACCTCTTGCACCAAATCAAAGCAAATCTTCTCCGACACCTGACTATCCCTAGCATACTCAGGATGCCGCGTCACAAAGTCCCGCATGAACCGTGCCGTGGTACAGAGCCTCCCGCTTGCTCTTCCTCTCACGAGGTCCAAGTACGGTTGCAGCTTCTCCCTCTCGGCAACACTGAACCCTTCATCCGCCATATACCCCTCGACAAGCCCCATCAGCCCCCCAAAAGCGGCACAGCCATTGACAATCTCATCGACCGTCAACAACGCCGACTCATCACCGCCGCCCTCGGCCTTCCACCAAAACCGCTGCCACCTCACCGCATCCCTCGCGTGCGCCCTCTCCATGTTCTCCCAGACCTGCTCCATGGGGACGTACCAATTGACGCCGCCGCCAGAGCCGCTCCGGCGCCCATCGACCGCGCGCCGCACCAACGCGACGAAGACGACAAAGGCCGCGTTCTCAAAGTCCGTGAGCGAGTTCTCCATGCTGCGGAACTCGACGCGCCAGCCGAGCGCGGCGTCGTCGGGCGACGGGTGCTTCAGCTTGACGGACGGGTAGGCGGCGCCGGTCAGGCACTCGAAGTTCTCGTGTCTGTCCCTGCTCGTGCGGCTGCGGCGGCGAGGGTGGCTGTTGTTGTTGTTGTTGTCCGTCCCCGTACCACCACCACCACCACGCACCGCGAACGGGGGAGGAACGCCCATCTCCCCCTCCCCATCGCCGCCATCGCCGCCACCCGCATCCGCCCCGCTATCCCTCCGCAGCGCCGCCGCCGCCGCCACCAGCTCCCGCGCACACCTCACAGGGTAAATAAGCAACGGCCTCGCCAACACCCCCGCATAATGCCTCGCCAGCACGCGATCCATCCCGCGCCCGCCCCCCACCAACCTCTCCACCACCGCCCCATCCCCCCCATCCTCCACTGGCTGACACACCCCCGGCGCCTCCCCCGCCACCCACCTCTCCGCACACCCATACCGCGCGCGCACCCTCCCTCCCTCCTCTCTCTCGCCCTCATCCCGGTCGTCGCTCATGCCCGCGATGACGTTCCACCGCGCGTCTGTGTCCGCCAGCCACCCGCGGTACGCCGGCGTCGCGGCCGTCAGCGCGAGCAGGACGGGCGCGAGCGGGACGAGGGCGTCGTGGAGGGTGCGTGCGTGGGAGGCGGTGGAGGCGCTGAAGGTGGTTTGGAGGCAGCAGTGGGAGATGCCGAGGAGGGTTTCGGTGGGGCGGAAGGTTATGGATGGGAGGTCGTTGGCGGGGTTGGCGGTGATGAAGGAGGGGGAGGGGGAGGGGGAGGTGGGGGTGGAGGTGTCGCGGAAGAGTGGGATGTGGAGGAGGAGGGGGGATGGGTTGGGGCTGGGGCCGGGGCTGCTGCTGCTGCTGCTGCTGCTGCTGCTGTCGGGGCGGTGGTGGCGGCGGAGGCGGCGCGCGGCGATGTTGTGTTGGGCGGTGAGGTAGCGTTGGCCTGGGTAGGTGAGGGCGGTGCTGGTGGTGAGGGCGGCGCGGGTGTCGGCGGCGCAGCCGAAGCGGGGGTGGATCGAGATTGTTAGGGGGAATTCGTTGGGGGCAAGGTGTTTTTTGATGGTGGCGCGGCTGAGGGGGGGAGGGTTTCAGTTTGAGTTGTGGATGGAGAGAGAGGGGGGTTTTTGTACCGGTTAGCCATGTCTTTCTCGACCGAGAGCAGTGATTCGACACTGTCCGTGTACGGCACCGGCGGCTGTGATTCGATCTGGAACTGGGCGATTTCAGGCGAATAGGTTCCTGCTGCTGTGATTTTTTGGAGCTTGTTCAAAAGCTCTGGTGCCCGAAGGCAGTGATTGGCTGTTTTAGCATCTTCGTCCAAAGCCAACAGTGCGTATTCGATCTGCAGAAGGTTAGGCTTCGAGCTCCGGCTCATGTGCTTTTTGGAAGATGCGATACCTCATCGCCCCAGAGAGGCTGGTATTCCTTGGAGTCCTGCCATTCGTCCCATGCATCGAGAGCTTCCTACCTGAGGTGAGCGTTGGGCCACTGTCGCACATCGGGCTCACTTACATCAATTGCCCTTTCGCGGACGAGAGGTGCAATCAGGTCGGTTTCGGGCCAAAGCACGCATTCCGGCACACTTGAGGTTATCAACGAGAGGGATGCTTGAGTTTCCGGATGCAGACATACGTTTTCCCCATGTCGAGAGTACGTCCAGCAACACAGGCGCCTGCAATTGCCGAAATTGCGCTGTCTCACGAAGTAGTGGGAGCTAGGTGTAGACTCCAGAGGTCGGCCAATTTATTGTCAGACTCGAGGCGTGTCAGAAAATGACATCATATGCTTATTTTGGGACCCGGTGATTGTTGGCATGTTGCAGCTGCCGTTTTCATGCTGCAGTTGTCCTGGGCCACTTCAACTTCCAATCGTTTTCAAGCTCCGCCGCCCTGCGTCCCATAGTTGTCTTAGGAGCCATTCCTGCACGTTTTCTCACGCCATTTTTGTTTGCGAAATCGTCATTGTTCAGTGCATCGAATTGCCAGTGGCGGGGTAATGCCTATGTCTGTGGCATAAGCTTGTGAGCTGGGCTTTGATATTGATGTGTATATATATTCTAAACTTGACTGATACTTTTCATGGATGAGTAATACAGCATTGATGTTGCATTACAACAAAGGCGTTGTGGCGGAGTGGTTATCGCGACAGACTAGAAATCTGTTTCCTTCGGGAGCACAAGTTCGAATCTTGTCAACGTCGAATTTCTTTTGCCTCTCGATTCGAGGAGGTAGGATTTCCGTTTTGGCCACCGATATGGCCTAGCAACGTGGGCTTGGCTGTGGGTAGGTGGAGATTCGGGGGCACGGATCATGGTCCTGCACCCCCGGGTGGATATGCTCGCCGTTAGCATGACGTAAAACGTAGAGATGTCACGAGTGTAAAGATACGAAGATGGCCATACATTCATTGAAGTTGACTACTGGTAGACCGTTCGTCAAGCTGTCGCCGTGTCTAAGATTGATACCCTCAACAGTCGGATCTCAAAAGGGCCCTGATTCCATCTCGAGGTTTCATTTCCTTTTTGGGCTATCGAGCAGAGGAATATCACAAGACAAGCGTAGCAAGCCTGCCTTCCGCACGGTGTCATCAGGCGCGTATGCATGCACGGTTACTAGTCTCACAACCATTGGGCCTCGTTGCTCTTATAGAAATTACAATCCGGTTTCCTAGTTCGCATTGGGCTGTGTTGCCAGGATCGCAGCAGTAGGTGCAGTCATATAGGGGTCACTGAAGAAGCGGTGACAGGAAGGCGAAAGCACGGCCAGAGGTTTGGACAGAACCGCGTGGTAAGAGCTCCCATCTCTCGCCGCCACTCTGCAACAGTCGCCGGGGACCGTCCTCTGTGCGCCTCATACTTGGACCGATGTCGCTTAGACGCCCGGCAGTCAAGGCGAACACCAAATTTAAACGACCTCCATCTATCCGAGACCAGGCGAAAAGGCGCGTATGCAAGACCACCCGGCACCTACCTCAACACCAACATAAGAGACCGCAGGGTGCTCTTTGGTTCCTAGCTCGCCCCGCGCCTTACCGCCTTCGCAGCAAGCAGCAACAGCCACCCTCGTCAACCCACACCCACCGCCTTTTCCTCCGCTCGCTGCAAAAGTGCTGGACGGCGGCCCCTCTCCGGCCTCCCCGGACCTCCCCCTGAGATCTACCGAGCCGAGCAAGCGAGGACGAGAAAGGGAAAAAGGGACTCCACCAAGCCCACCGCAACTTCAGGGGTACCCGGGTGTTCGTGTGGCCGGCCTTTCCGAAGGATCGCCGAAAAGGATAGAGCAAGAGAAAAAGGACTCGAGAGTGATAGACCTCCGGCGCAGAGTACCGCTCTTTTTCTCTTTCGATATTGCAAGTTCATAGAAATCATCCATCATTTCCGTCGAGCAGCGCACAACAGAGTCCAAAATTCGCGCAGAGAGAAGCGCACGGGAAAAACAAAGGGAGCACCGAACGCCAAACGAGGTCTTCGGTAATGAGGAGAGACTGAGCGAGAAAAACTGATCTTTTCATTGCTCCCAACGCCCCCGCGACCGTTGCCGGAAACGCCACCAAAGGAATAATACCCCCATATCACCGGAGACAGGCCTATCCAGAAATAGCCACACCGTTCCAGAACCCGGTCCGTCGTCACGGTCCAGACCCTAACGCCGTTCTTGATGCAATCGAGGGAGGCCGTCGCAACGGCAGGGGCGCGTCTGCGTTCGACGTACGTGTCCCCGCGGACGCGGCAGCCGTGGCCGCGGCTGCTAAGCCCCGTCGGCTTCCTGCTTGACGTCGTGGCCGACGTCGCCGTCGACGACTTCAACATCCTGGTCCACTTCGGCCGCGACCTGGTCTGCACGCTCGTCGTCTGGCTCGCCCTTGACGCCGCCGTGCTCTTCCTTCTTGGGCGCATTGCCGTTGACTTCCTCGATGCCACCACCGCCGTTGCCGCCGCCGCCTCCCGCTTCCACCCACGATTCAAGGAGGCCTGCGCTTCGTCCGACGCCGTGGGCGAAGATGTCCTTACTGCTCTTCTCCCGGGTGCGTACGCTGGATTCGAGCCGGTAGACGAGCCTCTCCATGGCCCCCTTGGCTTCGGTCATGCGAACGCTGCCCGTCCCCGATCCGCGGATCTGCCCCATGATGCGACGGATCGTGGCGGTGAGGGCGTCGATGCCCAGGTTGAACTCATCCTCGGCGGCTCGGGCCGCATCGCGCAGCTGCCGCGAAGCAGCGTCACGGGCACGGCGGCCGATGCTACAGAGGGTCTGCGTGAAAGCCCGGTTCGAGAATCCATTGTCGATGGCGGTGTCGAGGAGAGTGAAAGCGGCGGTGACGTCGGCGTAGTCAGTGCTTTGACCGAAACGGTAAAGCGGGTTGAGGGCGAGAGATTGGAGGACAGCGGGGAGGATGCCGGGAGCGGTGAGGGAGAGCGTCAGGGGCTTGGGGCTGTCGAGAAAGAAAGCGAGGGCGAGCCTGCGTTGGAATGTAGCCTCGCGTTGTGTCCCGAAAGGGAGGGACTGGACCAGTTGAGCTTGTAGGCTGTGGTTGATAAATCTGTCATCTTTGGACCCATGATTTTTGAAATTCTTGAACAGAGTTTGCGACACGCGCTGTAAGGCTCCGCACTCGTCTTGAGCTGAGGGCGTGCGCAACATTGCTGCGATGGCCTCCTGGCATAGGGTTTGAGTGTATCCATCCTGGCGTACGCTGTCATCAAAGCTAAGCCGGATTAGGACTTCCAGTACATATTCAATCGCCCCACTGTGGATGTTGGGTGCTGCTCTTCTCAGGAATTCAAGCAGCGGGCGGGTGCCACCGGGCACGGATGTCTTCGGGTCTGTGGCAGTCAGTAATGATACTATTCCGCGCCAACGGGCTGTGACTAACTGTGCGGGGACACTTCAACAGGGAATATCGCTGGTGGTTCGTTATCGATTGTTATCGCTTCGGTTTTTGCACCAAGTATCTCGAATAGGCCAGATAAAGTTTGTTTATCAAGAAGCTTTCGTAATTGGGGTGCGGAACACTGTTCGAATTAGTAGAGCTCCAAAAGGATCGCAGGAGATTCGCAACGCCTGACAGACGGTTGCGGCTGGCCAACGCGGAGAACTATCGTTCGGATGCACGCTTCGAGCGACCAAACGCCTGCTGCAATACTGCTAACCAACCAATGAAAGGAACTTACATCTAACACATCAAGATATACGGCCGTGAGCTCTTCCTCCCGATTTTGGCAGAGCTCGTCAATCATCCACAGTACGATCTCGTCTGGCAGAGCTTCTTCGTGGATCCGGCTCTTTATGATTCCCGAAAGAAACATGGCATCGCGGGTGGAAGGTTCTGGGTACGCGTGAGCTTGTGCACTAGCCACTATAATGAACTCCAGGGCAAACTCACCAATCATTTTTTTATGCCAGCCTTCACCTGACAAACCCTGTGTTGGAAACTTCAACGTGGAGCGGACTGCTTTCCGGGGGCCAAAGAATTGCCAGACTTCACTGGTCTCAAGCCCCTCGGTCCGTTGTAGCGCATCCAAGGTCCTTTGCGCATTCTCGTCATCTCCTAAAGTTGTGCTAAGTTGTTCTTTCGTAAGCCTGTTGCTCTCCCTGCTCTCCTCCTCCTCTTTCTGGGCAGCCTCAGCCCTCCTCTCGGCCTCGAGGACCCTTGCCTCGGCATCTAGACCTCTCTGCTTCTCTGCCACCAGATCGGCAAGCTTAATTTTGTATTCCTTGCGTGGCGCCACTATAGACTCGAATTCTCTTTTGGGCGGTACACGTTTGAGGTAAGAGCGCAAGCCGTACGTGGGCCTAGCGTTGCCCTGCTTTGCCTTCATTGTAGGTTTTGATTCTCCCGACGGACCTTGCACGCGCTGCTTCTTCCTGAGTATTGTGCTCAGGTCCTCCAGTTCCGATTCAGAGTCCTCGTCCTCCTCACTGTCCGATGTTCGTACAATAGCCAAGCCGTCTTTCAATATGCGCTTGCTCGTGGTTGAAGATTGCGATCGTTGGGTGCCCGGGAGCGACGATGTGGATGAGATGAAAGATAAGCTGGGTTCTGCTATGCCAACCCTCCGGCTTGATATCTCATCCTCGACTGGCGACGGTGAAGCATTGGACCGAATGTGAGACGAAGGCGCTACGTTTGTGGGCTCGTTGTCGGGTAGCGGCGTTGGCGACGGAATTTCTCGGTTCGGTGCAGGTGGCGGCGCAGGACACTCTTTAACATAGTCACTAGACGGCAACCGCGATCGTTTACTGGAATCTGAGGGCCTGCATCAGCGGAAAGGCGGGCCGAGAGGTGGTATAGTTGCTCAGACCTAGCACGCTGAGGGACGGAAACGACGAACCGCGGTCGCGACGCTCTTCTGATAGCGCGCGGTTATTGCTGGGCTCGGTGAAGGGCCTGAAGAAACTTGTGATGTTTCCATTGCGCTTCATGTTGGCAAGGTCGACGGGCAGGCTGGTAGCCGTTCGAAGTCACAAGCCGTCGGGCTTTCGCGCACCAGCGTGGGCTGTCGCTTCGATTGACGCGGCGCGCCGGCGCGATCGCGGTGGCACGTGAGAGCAACGCCTTGGCCCGCGAATGGAGCCCCAGCATCGACGCGCGCGAGCCATGTCAACACGCTTGAGCGCCCCGCCCGGGCTCCTGTCCAGGCGATCACCGAGAGTCATTGTATAACATTGTGGCTGCGCAGCCGCTGAGCTGGGCCGTACATAACAGCGCCCCCAACTCGCACTCGCACAACAAGCGGATACGACCGGCTACGGCTGGGCAGCCACAGGGCTGCGATGGCGCACCGGGCTGCTCGTCCCGCCACGGCTCGCGCAGCGTTGGTGCCGACGGCGTTGAAACACCGACGCAGGGCATCCCGGGCAGCGGGAGCCGGCACTCGCTGGTTATGTACCAGAGACGCTCGCCAGAAAGGACCGACGAGCCGGCGAACCAACAGGCGGGCAGCGCTCAGAGCAGACCGCGCAGCACTGGCCGTTGCTTTTTGCGTGCTACTTGACGACGCCGGCTCCACGCAGCTGCAACACGCTGACGTGATCGCTGCAATCCTGCTGATCCAACCCGGCCGTCTCCCTACGCCGGCGACACGGTGCTGTGCGACGAAAGCAGCAGCTCGGCAGCCCGGCCGAGTCATTTGCGAAATAATGCAGCTGCCGCCTGGAGCTGATCGCCCTCCTGTTTCCGCTGCGCTGGACGAGGGCGGATGCACGGGGCTTCCGAGCCGGGGCTGTCACCGCGGCGCTAGCCTCCACGATGGTTTTGCTACGGTGCGCGAGCTCGAAATAGGCGCGGCTGCGAAGGGATGACGAAGCGCGGCGGAGCCTGTGGCCCCCTAGCAGCAGCCAAGGCGGCGGCACGATCGCAACTGCAGACCTTGGGCAACCCGAGCAACGACCGGCGGGCTGTTGGCGACTCGGGGCCGCGTCCTCGCCGCCGCAATTTCTCGGATTTGGGCCTGAAGGGCAGCAGCAGCGGCGCGCGCATCTGCCAGATCGCTGGTGAGGCTCGCCGCGGCGCTCGTTACATGACACAGCGGCCGTGACCCACGCCGCTCAGATCGTCATCTAATCTTCAAGGGTTCGCGCTGAGCCTCGCCCATCCCTGAGCGTTGTTTTGGCAGCTGGCAGCCTGCGGTTAGCACCTGCGCCTGCCTCCAGGCATTGCGGGCGCCCTTGGCAACCGGGGCGCGGGCTTGTCAGGAATCAGGCACGGCAAATAATAACGCGGGCGCGCGCCTCCTGGGAGGACGCTATGCATCACACTGCTGCTCCTGCACAGCGCGCGCTCCCGGACCTTCGGCTTCAAGACGTTGCGGGCGGGCTGCGGCGAGGCGCCAAATCTGATTCTCGGCCGGCCACCTTTCCCGGGCGAGGCGTGCAGAGCTTCGACACCAGCATCATAGAAACGCACCAAGCCCGCCTCCCTCCCGCTCACAGCACCACGAGCGCCCCGGCCCAGCCCTACCCTTATCTCTAACGCGTTCCGACCCCGAGTGACCCGCATGACTGGCCGACTCTCCGCGCGCTTTTGACATTCCTTGGGCGCAGATTTTCGCGACTGCTTACAGCATCCGCTTGGCCTTAATTCCGGCCTAACCGACAATCACCGCCCCAGCTCTCCGCTCTCTTCCACACTCGCTCTCCACCGCTCGCTGCTCTGCGACCGTTCGGATCGCGCCATCCACGCACTACGGACCCTCGACATCCCGTCCACGCTGCCGCCCGCCGCCCTGCGACGCTCCTGACCAACTCCGGCTCAGGCCGGCTGATCGCCGCTGCGTCCCTCTCGGCCCCCGGGCCTCTGTTGTCAGGCCGCCACCACCACCACCACAATGGCCTCCCAGACCCCCCCAGAGGACAGCGAGGTGTCGAATCCCGTCCGACGAATCCGCTGGGCCACCCATCGCGTGCAGGGAGAACAGGGCAACAAGAAACGCGAATCGGTGCTGGGGCGTTTGCACAAGCGCATGGGTTCGGGAGGAAATGAGAAGCGGGACGAGGCGGAAGGTCACCCAGAAAGCAAAGAAACCCCAGGCGCGCCGAGCGATGAGAATGCGACAGTGTCCGACGCCAGCGATGAAGGCGAAGGTGGCCGCACCGTTTACTTCAACATCCCGCTGCCGCCCGAAGCCAGGGACGAAGAGGGCCACCCGCGCGTCTCATACGTGAGGAACAAGATCCGAACTGCCAAATACACGCCCCTCTCCTTCATTCCGAAGAACCTGTGGCTGCAATTCCACAACATTGCCAACATTTATTTCGCCTTCATCATCATCCTCGGTGTAAGTATATTTTTGGAACAAATTGGCCCCAGCTGCGGACGCTTACGCAGCCTTAGGCCTTTTCCGTTTTCGGCGCCTCGAACCCGGCTCTCAATGCCGCTCCTCTGATCGTCATTCTTGCCGTTACGGCGGTGAAAGATGCTATTGAAGACTGGAGAAGAACCGTGCTTGACAACGTGCTCAACAACGCTCCGGTGCATAGGCTCGTCGACTACGAGAATGTCAACACTGCGGAAGACCGTGTCGGACTTTGGCGACAGTTCAAGAAGGCGAACACGAGGCTGCTGCTGATGATTTGGAGCTTGTGGAAACAGAGAAAAAACAAAGGTAGCAGTGGCAAAGGCAAGACTTATTCGGAACGGGCGCAGGATGAATCGCGGCCATCCATCGAAACCAGGCGATCGTTTGCTTCCCATCGCGATTCGCACATTTTCAGGAAAAGCGACGATGGAACACCGCTTGGCGAGCCAAATGCCATCCAAATGACCCCTGTCCCATCTCCCCTCCCAGGCCAAGGAAATGGCGAAAACGGACAACCTACTTTTGAGGGTATACACGCCGGACCGAAATCGGAGAAACCCAAGCCTGAGCCGACATCGAAGTTCTATGGAAGCGTCATGAACCCATTCCGCGACGCGCCCGGCAAGGCTCGGTTCAAGAAGGATTACTGGAAAAATGTCCAGGTTGGCGATTTCGTGCGTTTGTACAATGAAGAGGAAGTACCGGCTGATATCGTGGTTCTTGCCACTTCGGATCCGGACGGCGCATGTTACGTTGAGACCAAGAATTTGGATGGCGAGACTAACCTCAAAGTCCGTCATGCGCTCCATGCTGGTCGGAAGGTTGTTCACGCCCGCCAATGCGAAAAGGCCGAGTTCTCCATCCAGAGCGAACCCCCACACGCGAACTTGTACTCTTACTCCGGTGTCCTCCATTGGAACGAACACGATCCCAGGGATCCGCAAGCGCCCGCGTCGCCAATGGCCGAACCCATCAGCGTCAACAACCTTCTGCTTCGCGGATGCAGCATTCGAAACACGGACTGGGTTCTCGGTGTCGTCATGTTCACTGGTGAAGACACCAAGATTATGCTGAATTCCGGAATCACTCCCAGCAAGCGTGCCAAGATCTCCAAAGACCTGAACTGGAACGTCATCTACAACTTTATCATTCTTTTCGTCATGTGTTTGATCGCCGGTATTGTTCAAGGTGTGACTTGGTCTCAAGGCGGAAATTCGCTGGATTACTTCGAGTTTGGCTCATACGGTGGCAAACCTTCGGTCGATGGATTCATCACATTCTGGGCAGCCGTCATCCTCTTCCAGAACTTGGTGCCCATTTCGCTCTACATCACCCTTGAGATTATCAGGACGATCCAGGCCTTTTACATCTACCTCGATGTCAACATGTATTACGAAAAACTCGACTACCCGTGCACGCCGAGGTCTTGGAACATTTCGGACGATGTCGGCCAAATTGAGTACATCTTCTCCGACAAGACCGGAACGCTGACGCAAAACGTCATGGAGTTCAAGAAGTGCACCATCAACGGCGTACCCTATGGCGAGGCTTATACGGAAGCACAGGCTGGGTTGCAGAGACGTCAAGGCATCGATGTCGAAGTAGAAGGTGCCCGGGCTCGCGCGCAGATCGCGCAGGACAAGGTGAGGATGATCGAGATGCTGCGGAAGCAGCATGACAACCCCTATCTCCGAGACGAAGACATCACCTTTGTTGCTCCGGATTACGTCGCCGATCTGGGCGGTGAGGCTGGAGAAGAGCAGCGCCGCGCGAATGAGCAGTTCATGTTGGTTCTCGCTCTGTGCCATACTGTCATTACCGAAAGGACGCCCGGCGACCCGCCGAAAATCGAGTTCAAGGCTCAGTCGCCCGATGAGGCTGCACTTGTCTCGACTGCCCGTGACGTTGGCTTCACGGTTTTGGGCAGAGTGGACGATGGTTTGATTGTCAACGTCATGGGTGAAGACCGGAAGTTCCAGATCCTCAACACCCTCGAGTTCAACTCCTCGCGTAAGAGAATGAGTGCAATCATGCGCCTGCCTGATGGCAGAATCATGCTCTACTGCAAGGGTGCGGACAGCATCATTTACTCGCGGCTGAAGAAAGGTGAACAGGCGGAGCTGCGCCGCAGCACCGCAGAGCACCTTGAGATGTTCGCTCGCGAGGGTCTGCGCACCCTTTGTATTGCTGAAAGGGAGCTTACTGAGGAGGAATACCGGGACTGGAACGTGCGTCACGAAGTGGCAGCATCATCTGTCACTGATCGTGAACAGAAGCTTGAAGAAGTTTCCGACTCCATCGAGCGTGATCTCATGCTTTTGGGAGGCACAGCTATCGAGGACAGACTTCAGGACGGTGTACCGGATGCTATTGCTCTGCTTGGCAGAGCCGGCATTAAGCTCTGGGTTCTTACTGGCGACAAAGTCGAGACGGCCATCAATATCGGCTTTTCCTGCAACCTCTTGGACAACGACATGGACCTTATTGTGCTCAAGGTAGACGAGAGCATAGAAGTGGCAGAGAAGGAGCTCGACAAGCATCTGGCGACATTCGGCATGACTGGCTCGGACGAGGAACTCAAGGCCGCCCAGACCAACCACGAGCCTCCGGACCCGACTCACGCAATCATCATCGACGGTGACTCGTTGAAGATGGTGCTGGATGAGAGGCTGAAGCAAAAGTTCCTGCTTCTTTGCAAGCAGTGCAGATCCGTTCTCTGCTGTCGTGTCAGCCCTGCCCAGAAAGCTTCGGTCGTCGAAATGGTTAAGAATGGGTTGGATTGCCTCACCCTCTCCATCGGTGATGGCGCCAACGACGTGGCTATGATTCAGGAAGCCCACGTTGGTGTTGGTATTGCTGGTGAGGAGGGCCGAGCGGCCGTCATGTCTTCCGATTACGCTATTGGTCAATTCCGCTTCTTGACTCGGTTGATCTTGGTCCATGGACGCTGGTCTTACCGCAGATTGGCTGAGACCATCGCCAACTTCTTCTACAAGGTAGGGATATATCACACTAACGAGCGATTGCCCGTGCTAACGAGATCTAGAACTTGGTTTGGACTTTCGCTCTCTTCTGGTACCAGATTTACGACAACTTCGATTGTGCTTATATCTTCGATTACACATACATCATCATGTACAATTTGGCGTTCACGTCGCTGCCCGTTATCCTGATGGGTATTCTCGATCAAGACGTAGACGACAAGGTTTCCCTTGCTGTTCCCCAGCTTTACCGCCGCGGCATTGAGCGCAAGGAGTGGACACAGACAAAGTTCTGGTAAGTACCAACCGAGCGATTGACCCGCGCTTTATTAACGTCTCGCAGGGGATACATGGTCGATGGTTTGTACCAATCAGTCATTGTCTTCTACATGGCCTATCTCCTCTTCATCCCGGCCAACTTCCAGAGTTCGAACGGTCTCGATGTTGCCGACAACAAGCGCATGGGTATCTACATTGCGAGCGCGGCCGTCATCATTGCCAACATCTACATGCTCATGAACACGTACCGTTGGGACTGGTTGACGCTGCTTATCGTGGCAATCAGTATTCTGCTGATCTGGGCCTGGACCGGTATCTACACCGCTTTTGATGCCGGCTTCACCTTCTACAAGGCGGCACCGCAAGTTTACGGGCAGCTAAGTTTTTGGGCCCTGACGCTACTCGGAGTGATTGTTTGTCTTCTACCCAGGTTCACGGTGAAGTCGATCCAGAAGATTTATTATCCTCTGGATGTTGACATCATCCGGGAGCAAGTCGTTCAGGGCAAGTTCGATTATCTGAAGGAGAATGACTCGCTCATTCCCCCGCCGCCGCCTGTGTCCGGGGAGAAAGTCAACTCAATGTCTTCGTCGGACCTCTCCAAGCCGGTCAACAAGCCGGAGCGCAACACCATGTCATCGATTCCGGACGATGAACGGCCTATATACCCACCCTCGGTTGCACCAACGGCAACGACTCACAACCCAAGGAGTCAGAACGGTAGTGACAGCACCAACTTCACCGGCCCGCGGTCTTCTTGGCCGGATCATCAAGGCGGCCTGTCACCGCAGGACGTCACAGAAGACCGGCTAGGTGAAATGCGCCCGTCTATGGATCGACCAAGAGCTTCAATGGACCCACCACGACTGTCAGTGGATCCACCACAGGCGGCAATGGACCGCCCACGAGCATCAATGGACCGTACCAGGCCATCGTACGACAGAGCAAGAATGTCGATGGACAGGATACGGCAGAGTTTCGAGGCGAGCAACGACTTCACCTCTGCAGCACGGCTCAGCAGGTTAGAAAGCAGCCACTCGGGACCATACACGATCGATCCAGACTCATCGATAGGAATGGCACGGTGATAGCTGGCGTCAGTCGTAGGTAATGCCAGCACGAGCATCTGTATATGTTTTGAACGCGAAAGAGATTTGTCACAGTCATCTTGGGGGCGTTTGAGCGGCGGTAATGTTTTTGTTTTCTCTCGACGTCAACGGCTTTTGTGGGGATTATTGCTCTCAAAGAAAGAATACCAAGCAGAGCGAGGCGCATGGCGGATACCAGGGGTCCTTTTCATCTACTTCCTCTTTTTGCATCAACACGCTTTGGTACTCGCTCAAAAAGTCGCGAGGTTGGTTTGGTTCGTCCACTTCCTTGGCAGCTTCAATTCTTTCGCTGAGTAGTCTTTTTTTTCTGGCTTCGTTCCCCCCTTTCTGCATCAGCACGACCGTACTACCTATGGTACGGATTTAGTTTCGCTTTTCACACGCGATTGCATAGACGGCATACACTGTTTTTTTATGGCTTCTGACTAAGTTTTTGATTGTCCCCTGGCGATCCCCGATGAAGCAGCCTGTCAGCTGTCGCGGCGGTCGGTTTCCTGTAGATAGGAATGCGCAGCAAAAAGATTCCCCGATGTGATTCGGAGTTCTCGGATACCGTGACAATGCATGAAGATGATCCCGCCGCAATGTACGCGAAGGCAGGCTGGCTGCCTTGATACAGCCGCAGTGCCAAGCTGATGTACATGGATGCACACCGAAAGTTCCGTGATTGTGACCAAGACTGCGGAGTACTCAGCCGCTAGTATGCGTGTGATGGTCCGTTCAGATGACGAGCGTCCTCTTTCCCTCCCGCTTTCGTGCATGAGCCGCCTTTTTTCCCCTTCGCAGTGCCGCAGTGCTGGAAGATGAGTTCGCTTGATGCGATCGGCGGCAGGCAGCGCCCAGCATGCCAAACCACCTTGGCCCGCGCTTTACGTAACAATACAGCATGAGAATGAGCCCGGATCTGTCTGGAGATTCGTTGTTGACGTTGGCCGTCCGACTCAAAATGAAAGTGCCACGGTGCTTGATTGGGAAAACCTACCGCGCAATCCGTCTTGGGTCAGTCATGTGATGCCGCGTCAACGTGCTTGGGTCACTGCTGTTCCATTCGTTGGTGAGACATGGTTCCTAAGAGGGATGCGTCATGAGAGAGGGTTGGTCCGCCGACTCGTATGCGTAAGCGTAAACGTGTGCGGGCATATGATGGCCGAGGCGACACCCGACCGCTTTGACGTGCCTGGGTCACTTGACACTGCCAATCGTTCGCATCCGGCAATGACGGGAGATATGCTATCTGGAGGGACACCTTGAGCGCTTTCCAATCTTCAATGGGTAACACTTTACTGGGCTGCTTTCGACACTTTGAGCTGTTTCTGTTGTCTGAATATGGGATGTGCTATCGTCGGCTACTTTGAAGTGTGAACTGTTTTAATTTTCTGGTATGAATAGCTTCCCAAGAGGAGAGAGTACACCATGACGGGGCTGGTCGGAACGCATGTGCGTGAGTGTATTGTGGGAGTGCGTGTGGGTGAAGAGCGGCTGGTTGGGTTATGGAGATGGCTCTTCTGGCATGTCTTTCTCGAGATAGAGCCTAAGTGAAAGGAATAGAGCCGGGGGCGAGTAGAAATATTGTAGCTGCAGGTTGTGGTGTTGACGCGGGTGGCGCTCGGTCCTTCGCGCAGCGTGGGACGGGAGTCGCGCCCTGGACGCGGGCGCGATGATGCGCATGTCGAAATCGGACCCTGCACCTCAAAACTTCCGCCTTCCTTGGTTGCCCACGCTCATTCACCAACAAAGGTGTCGTCAGGCCTTGTGCACGGGTCCGCGCGCCATCCGGCTCTCGTCAAAGCCAAACACCGTTCCATTCCTTTCGCCGCCCGTCGCCCCGTAAGCACCACGAACCGGACCTCCGCCAACCCCCGTCGCCGCCCTCGCCCGCAGCTGCACTGCACAACCATCGGACACACCACGCAGCTCACCCAAGCTCGGGCGTAATCGTGACCGCCTTCCACTGCCGCGCGATTGGCGGATTCGCACGCCGGACAGCCGATCCTCCCGAGCGCACATTGCCGCTGGAAATGCCCAGGTCGTGACCTGTCGCTGGACCAACACTTGTGCGTATCTAAAGATCTGGCATCTCGCTCCGCTCGAGAGTGAGGCTCCCCGTCGCCATGGGTGAGGTGCTGGTCAACAAGCTCAAGTAGGTGTTTGCCCTTTGGCCGCATTCCCAACCGAACATGGCTGACTTGGCGTCCTTGTTACAGCGAGCTCAAGGCTCTACCTGAGGACAGCCACCTTTTCTGCCCCCGGTCTACTTCCGACCCCCTCGGCGTTTATCTTGACGAAGATCTTGTCGGCCAGCTGGATGACGAGGATGAGGCGGAGAGGCGCCAGCGGCACAAGAAGTTGGAAGAGGCAGAGTTTAGGAAAAACCTCGTGTTGGACTGTCTTCCCATCTTCGCCTTTGACGGAGCCGACGCGGCAGGGTATCAGGAATGGCTCAAGGAGAAGCTGAGCCACGCCATGACTTCATGTGACGTGTGCATCAGGATATATCACAGGGCACGGAACGAGCTGAAGCACAAGCTCGAGGAGGACTACGACTCGGATGAAGTCGCGGCTTTCATGGGTGTCTTCGACGGCATGAACCTGGAACGGATAACTGCCGGTCTTGACCACGCGACTGAGCTCCTCCGGAGTACGCCGGAGGAGTCGCGTGGCATCAAAGCCCTGGACGAGCAGGGCATGTATGCTCTCTTTGAATCTCTCAGCTGCGAGGCGCTCCTCAAGAACGAGGCGCTGCTGGCCAAGCACTTTGATGAGCCCTTCAACCTCGTGCAGACCAAGAAGAGGTTGCGGCTCGGGCAGTACACGGCGGCCATGACGAGGTTCCTTTTCAGCTACAACAAGGACCGCTTCGTCTGGGCCATGGGCTCGTGGTCGAAGTTCAAACGCGGCATCACCAAGCCCGAGTTTGCTGCAGCAGTTCGTGACCCGCTCTTTGACGCAATGAAAAGGGTGCAGATTGTGTGCATGGATCTTGAATTTCTGCCGACATTCTGGATGGGTGTCCGGCAGATCATGGAGAAACTTGACAAAGATCTCATCACCCACTCTCTTCGCGCCATCGAGATCGACGTATGCAAGCTCGCGCTCGAGCACCTGCAGTTCAAATTCTCGGGGTTCAATGACCTCATGGCGACCGTGCAACAGCTTCTCGAAAAGTCGGCTGTTGATTTCTGGGATGCCATGGGCCCCATCTCGCCGGTTACGGTCATCGAGCAGATCTTGGGCAACCAAACGTTGGATTCTCTCCTGCTCAAGGTGGAAAGGGGGGACGGGACACTGGACGAGGTGTTCGGCTGGGTCGAGCCATTCTTCGCTTCTATCAAACCCTCAAACCAGACGCCGGCCTGCCGCGCACTCGTCCATCAGCTCCTGGATCGCTTTCAGAACGACAAGTACTCACGCCCCTCGCGAGCGTACTCTTATGAGCTCGGTCTGCGAACGCTTCTGCAGTCTTTGCAAAAGATGAACGGAAGTGGCGCCCGCTCGAACTTTGTTGGATACGCGACCGTTTCGGACATGCTCGATTTTGTCAATGTGCATATTGAGGATATCCTGGCTACCATTAGGGTCAACAGGAGTCTCAACCAAGATATGCACATTGTTGATCTCGGTCTACAGGTGGTTCAGTACACTCTCCAGCTCGACTGTCTTTCCTTGGAAGTGGACAGGGAGACTCTCCGGCGGGGAGACCATCTGCACCACGACATGAAGACCGGAATAGCACCTGTATGGGACACCATCATCAAGTCCATCCATCCGGGTGATGTCGATCTTGCTACCAAGGTGCTGATGGGCGGAGGTCTTCTTGTCGGTATGGAGATGTTTGTTGTCAAGTCGAACGTGCAGATGTCCAGGAGCATGGTATGGTGGAACGACACCTTTTCCAGGCTATCGGAGGCTGTGACCGATGTGCTCGGGAAACTCGCCGATTTTGCTCCCGGTGATCTGGACAAGCTGTTCGACGCAAGAGACTCTGCGCATGCAGTCATAATCCACCTATTCTCTTCCGACGAGACGCCGCGTCAGGCTGCTCTGAACGTTGTCAAAACGGTCAGCGCCGAAACCAGCCGTCGGGACGCTCTTGCCCACATCACTAAAGCTTTCTACTTCAACACCCTCAAGCCCATCGAACAGACGTTACGACGCGTGTCCAAGAAGGAGGTGTTTGCACCAACGGAGAATATGCTGAAGATATGCACCGACATTGTGGACGTCCTTTGTAACCCTCAGGACGGTATCCTGAGATCACGCACCTTGACCGCGGCAGAAGCGGACGTCACGGAGCAGGTCTGGGCGGCACTGTGGCACGAGCTTTTCACCATTTTCTCGAAAACGGAAGACTGGAGCAACGTTGGCCACGACAAACAAGCCATGATCAAGTTTTGCCGTGACACCATGCAGTTCGCAGACGCGTTGTATGATGAGTACAGCCATTTTGCCAATGCGCTGAGTCAAACAGAAGGGCAGGATGCGCAGGACGGCGGACTTTCCAAGTCGGATATTGCCAAGAAGCTTCTCAATTGGCCCAAAACTACTATGGGTGGCATTACTGGATGGCTGCGCCTGCGCGATGAGTACCTCATCAACAAATCGGTCGCCCTCACTAGCAAGCTTCTTGTTCGATTGAGGGATGCAGACATCGATATTGCGGAGGATACTCGCTTGTTCATTGAAGAGGTCTTGGAGGGGAAAATCAAGACTAAGATGACGCCTAACCAGCAGGCTGAGCTCGAGAGAGCTCTTGAGAAGCATCTTGGGTACTCCGTCAGGAAGGTGGAGAAGGTTCCGACGAAAGCCAAGCAAGGGTCGATCAGTGCATGGGCAACGAGTGGCACCGGCAAGTCTTCTCCAGCCAGCTCTGGCACTGAAGAATCCGATAGCATCAAAAAGGTCATTGCCGATATCACTCCCGGCGCCGCAGCGTGGCGGGAGCGGCAAAGGGCCGTTCAGCAACACGCGGTTCAGATGAAGAAGGCGGCTGTCATGCCTGATCGGAGTGATTACCTGAAGAATCGCGAGCGCGAGAAGGAGGAAATGAAGAGGAAGAGACAGCTTGAACTCCAGAAGGCTAAGAAGCCCATGCCTTTCATTAATCAAACGGCAGAGGCCGGATCAGGCACTCGCGGCATTGGTGTTGCTGGCAAGGACCACAGCGCAAAGGGTGAGAGCGTAATGGTCTCGTCCGACGAGAGTTCGGATGACGATGATGACGAGATTGACGAGGAGCTTTTCGGTCCTTCAGCGAAGGAAAAGAAGGCCCCGAAGGCGAAGCTGCCCCTTATACCGCAGGGTCCGGTCAAGAAGAAGAGGGTCCAGCGGTCTTTCAAGGACATGCGTGCACGATTGGCGCCAGATTTGTCAAACTTGCATAAGAGCATTCTCAGCTGGGACTACTTCCACGAGGGCGATTTCCCACCAAACTCTCGGACCGACATTTACACCAAGGTGCCTAACAGATTCAATTCCCCGTTCGACTACAAGAATACGTTCCAGCCGCTCCTTACGCTGGAAGCGTGGCAAGGTTTCGTCAAAGCTCGCGAAGAGGGAAGCTTTAGGCCGTTCGAGGTTAAGGTCGTCACTCGTTCTACCGTCGACCAATTCATTGAGCTCTCCACGAACATGTCTCATGCAGACAACAAGGAGATCATGATCTCCGAAGGAGACATTTGCCTCCTATCCAAAGCTCCACGGCCGGCTACTACACCCGATGCGCCGAACTGCTTGGCTAGAGTTTATCGCATCACCCGTAAGAAAGCGCAGCTCGAAATCCTCTACCGCCTTTCAAACGACTCGCGTTTGGGTGGATCCCTCGCTCCGCAAAGTGTGGTGTACGGAGCCAAGATCCAGTCCATAACGCCACTTGAGCGTGAATATGGCGCCCTGGCGGGTCTGCAGTACTATGACCTTTGCGATGAAATTTGCAAAGCCAAGCCGTCGCCGCTATTGAACTACACGGACAAGCAGCTGGAGCAATACAAGGAGACGTACAGCCTGAACAGGGCACAGGCAAAGGCTGTCAGATCAGCAATTGATAACGACGCTTTCACGCTCATTCAAGGGTAAGTAGGGTGACTCCTTAGAGACATGCGATTCTGACGAGCGTGCAGTCCTCCGGGATCGGGTAAGACGAAGACGATTGTCGCAATTGTCGGTGCCCTTTTAACGGACAGTCTCCGGAATGGCGTAGGCACAGTCATCAACAAACCTCAACCCACAGGCATGAACCCCGCAGCAGCTCGCATCAACTCGCCAGCTCCGAAGAAACTACTTGTTTGTGCGCCGAGTAACGCTGCTGTGGACGAGCTTGTCATGCGTTTCAAAGATGGCGTTAAGACAACAAATGGCCAGCATCGCAAGATCTCAGTGGTCAGATTGGGACGCAGCGATGCCATGAACGTGAACGTCAAGGACGTGACGCTGGACGTGCTTGTCAATGCAAGGCTCAACATCAATCCCGAGAAGGACGGCAACAACGCGTACGAGCAAACGGGAAAGATCATGAAGGAGCACAAGTCGATCTCTGAGAAGCTCAACGAGACGCGCGAGAAGCTAGACTCGGGGGAACTCAAGGGCGAAGCTCTATCTGCCCTCAAAGACGAATTCGACGCCCTCCGTCGTCACAAGTTCAACCTGGGCAACCAGATCGACAAGTTGAAGGATGCCGAGGTTGCGTCGAGCCGTACGGCTGACCTGAACAGGAAACGGGCCCAGCAGACCATTCTGGATGAGGCCCACGTCATCTGCGCGACGCTCAGCGGATCGGGCCACGAAATGTTTCAGAACCTGAATATCGAGTTTGAGACAGTCGTCGTCGACGAAGCCGCCCAGTGCGTGGAGATGAGTGCACTGATCCCTCTCAAGTACGGGTGTGCGAAGGCTATTTTGGTCGGTGATCCCAAGCAATTGCCTCCCACCGTCTTCTCCAAAGAGGCCGCGCGCTTCCAGTACGAGCAGAGTTTGTTCGTTCGCATGCAGACAAACCACCCCAACGACGTGCACCTGCTCGATACGCAATATCGTATGCACCCGGAAATCAGCTACTTCCCCTCTCAGACGTTCTACGACGGCCGTCTCCTCGACGGCGACGACATGGCGAAGTTGCGTGTGCAGCCCTGGCACAGCAGCACGCTTTTGGCACCCTACCGTTTCTTCGATGTTCAAGGCCAACACCAGGCAGCACCGAAGGGCCATTCGCTCATCAACATTGCGGAAATTGATGTTGCGATGGCGCTGTACAACCGTCTGACGACTGATTTCAGAGACGCCGCAGATCTTCGCGGCAAGATTGGCATCATCACTCCGTACAAGTCGCAACTGCGCGAGCTCAAGGACCGTTTCTCACGTCAGTATGGCGAGAGTGTGTTCGAATACGTTGAATTCAACACGACGGACGCGTACCAGGGTCGCGAAAGCGAGATCATCATCTTCTCGTGCGTGCGTGCCAGCCCGGCGGGCGGCATCGGTTTCTTGCAGGACATCAGGCGTATGAACGTCGGTCTCACGCGTGCCAAGAGTTCGCTCTGGGTGCTGGGCAACTCTCAGTCGCTCGTGCGCGGCCAGTTCTGGAAGTGGCTGGTCGAGGACGCGCAGAAGCGCGGCCGCTACACGCAGGGCAATGTCATGGGGATGCTGAGGAAACACAGCAAGGAGTTCCCTGCGCCGAGGGGCGCGTACGACGGACCGGTCACGAATGGCATCCAGCCGATCAAGCGCGAGGAGCTGCCGGCGCCGCAGATCAAGAAGGAGCCCGATGAACGGAAGAACAGCAGCGCAAGCGCGAGCTCAGAGGGCAGCAGGGGAAGCGACGTCAAGATCAAGAAGGAGAAGAGGAATAGCGTCGCGGACGAGGATTGGGGCGACTTCTTTGGCGACGGCGTCAAGGCCGAAAACGACGGCGATGAGGACGTGGTCATGAAAGACGAGCCGATTCCGGACGTCGTTGACAGGACACACCCCGACTCTTCCAGGCAGGGCTCCGAGGCGTCGGTGGCCACCGGCGCAGACCGCCCGCCGTCAAGACCGAGCTCGGCAAAGGGAAGTAGTAGTGGAAGGCCGAAGATGGTGCCGTCGAAGATGGCCAAGAGGAAGGCGGATCCGTTCATGCCGAGACAGCCGCCGAAGAAGCCGAGGCCTTGAGTTAGATGAGAATTGGATATTGGGAGGGGAAGGGAAGAGGGCACTTAAAGGAGCATTGTAAGGCGTTGCTCATTGAAATTTCCATCCAGAACAGTTTTCTTTTTTTTTTCTGTCTTCTTCTTCCTTTCTCACAGCAGGCAAGACATGTATTACCTGGGCTCTGGGGGATCTTCAATCGTTTCATGCCGGAAGCATTTCTTCTCCTCGTCCGGCAAAAGCAAAAAGCCTTGAATTCGATGGGTGGGCAATGGTATTTGCGGATAGAGTATACACTTCGGAATATGGGGAGGGGGCTGGCTTGAACTGTCGTCCCACGCCTTGATCAAAATGGGATGGAGATGGAGCGTCTCTTCCCCGGGCCATGCTATCTAGATAGAGAGCGAGCGGATGAGCGGGCGAGTGCACGACGATTGCTGGTGCCGTGAGTGAAGGAGGCTGCTGCAGTGAGTGCCGGGACGCTTCCCCTTCCTTTTGCCGCGCTGGCCACGAGGAGATGGGGAGGGCAGGACGAGGGCCGACCGACTGACGGCAAGACGGGGGGTCCTGGGGAAAGCTCGTGAGTTCGGCTGGCTGGCTGGCTCGTCGGTCGGATGGAGTGAGTGAGTGGGCTTTTGGGGTTGCACGGCTCAGGGGAGCCGGCCATTCGGGACGCTTCCATGCAAATGGGGCCGGAAGGCTTCGACCTTGTGCGCCCGCGCTCTGGGCGAGCGAGATCGAAATCCCGATGGCGAAGCTGCGGGTCTTGGGGGGGCCATGCATGGATGCATGCACGCATGCATGCACGCATGTCAGCCCGCCTGATGAGGCGTGACGTCCGGCCGTCGGCCCATCAACGCGGTCTGCTGCACTGCTGCACCCCTCCATCTCTGCCCGCGCCGTCGATCCATCTGCGCCCGTCAGTTCTTCTGCTTCTTTTTCTTCTGTGCCCAGCCCCGGTCGATCGACTGACGTTGACGCGGCCCGGCGACGCCTCATGCGCAGATCAATCAGCACGCGCCGCAATCGATAGATGGTGGATCAACAGATGAGGACGATGATGTGGATGAACCGCAGGCCTGGGACGCACGCTGGGCGGACAATATTCTCGTGGGCGTCCAACGCCTTCTTTAATCTCCGCTCGACGCTTCTTCCCACCGACGGTTGCACAATTGGCCAGTGTCTTGTTTCAGAAAACAACGCCCGCAACCACGGCCTGATGTTTCTCTCTCCCGCCCGTGTTTGGAGCTCGCCCTGCTCCCTGTCGCCCACGCTTCCGTTTCTTTTTCCTGCGCACTGACAGCAATAGCTGCCGTGTCCCAGCGGCTGGTTGCAGCCAGAGAGAGGATGCCGACACCGGGGACGCTGGGGGTCTACGCCGACGCAAGGGGAGCGGGAGCTGGGCATAAGCATCGGTGATTCGCCGCCGTGGCATGCTGACCCTGTCGCGTACTGATGACTACTGCTGCAGTTTGTATCTTCCCCGCATGTCCATTCACTCCCACCCGGTCACTGGACTGCCCACCGCTCATTGCTCATGCTTCACACGCGGCGTCGCTCTCTTCTCCCCCACTCGCATCCGCCGCCTCCGGATCCATGTGAGCGTGGGTTCCGTGCGTGTCGTCCCACCGTCCGTCACCCCGTTCCGGACGGTGGCGATGTCGCACCGCAGCATGCTGGCGCCGTGTGCTCTACCGGCCTTTGCCCTCTACGGCCGCGCCGCGGCCGCCTTTGGGAGGAGGGCGGCTACGCTAGGGAAAGCCGAGTGACTGGCCGTCCATGAGCAGGATTGCCAGAGGGCGGACGGAGTGCTTCGGGATGGATGAGGTGAGATGGAGCTGGGGGGGACGCGCTTAATGGCCACCGCTGGAGCTGCTGCTCTGCTGCTGTGCGACGGACGGACCCATGGCCGTTGGCCCAACACTCGGCCTTAACGCTCACTGCATGCCCTCCCCAACTCGAGAGGCTTGTTCCGGGAACGTGTACGCACGCATGCTGACGGTCGCACCGAGGGTTATGAGGGTGTTATGGAAGCAGTGTCTGGCAATGCCGAAGAGAGCCACTGTGTGGGCGGAACATGGCACAGAAAGCACGTTGCTTATATTGCCGCGGCGCCGGTTTCTCTCTTGCAGCTCCACCCCCTCCCGGGTGTGGCTAACAAAAATTTAATGAGCTTGGTCCTTCAGCATCCTGCTTTGGCTCACCTGCGGCTGCAAAGCCAGGCCATCAGATGAGCAGGCCGAGTAACCCACACAACACTCGACCACACACTGTTGCCAATTGCCTCTACCCGCTGCCCGCATTTCCCGCCTTCTCCGCCATCATCTCCCCCGATTCCCCCTTTGCCGTCCTCAATTGCTTCAGACTTCCCGACCCACATAGCCGCGCAGCTGCTGCGTACACGACGCTTGGTATCAAGCACGAGAAAGTGCATGCACGCACGCAGCGCACGCGCCTTGTACAGACTACACGACCTTCGCAGCACAGCACTCGCACGAGAGGTAACGGGCCCACGCAGACGGCGGACGAAAAGCGAATACCACGGCTCAGGGGTTCCCGACAGTCCAGAACCACTCGCCCACGCGCCGATTCTGGCCAGCCGGGACTCGGTCTTGCATCTTGCTTCGACGGCGTGTGACGGGGCCACGCCGAAAGACGTACCGGGTAGAGCATCAAAACCAACACCTCAGTCGAGCACAGCAACCCCCCGTCCCGCCGTTTCGTCTCCTCCCGACCCACCGCGTTTCGCGCTTTGCTTTCCCGGGCTCTCGTTCGCCACCTTAGCTAGCCTCGAGACGCAAACAAATGCAGGCAGCCGTTGGCATCGGTGCTACCGCCGCCCCCCTCGGCCACGGTGCTGCTCCTCATGATACCATTGCCCACTCACCTGGCGCCGACCACAGCACCACTACTGGCGCTAGACCTCCCTCTTCTTCTTCATCGTTTCACTCCCAACCCCCAATCTCCACAAACCCGCGCTCCTCTCCCTACAACCGCAACCCAACCCCACTCCTCTTCATGAACCACACCCCCCGCACGCGCGCCAACACCACCACCATCGTTGACCGCACCGCCAACACCCGCAGCACGCACGCCGAGCTCTTCTTCGAAGACGGCGCTCCTTGCCCGGCCGAAGACCAGCTGGAGCACGTACACCTGCTGGAGGGACGAAGCATCGCGGACGACGCCACCACCGCCGATCAGCAGCAGCCGATCCGTCGACGCAACAACGGGCCGTTCCCGACCAACGACGACGCTTGGCCGTCCTCGTCCGACCTCGAGGACGAAGAGAAGGACGAGTACAGTCTCGTCGAGGTGAAGAAGACGAAGGGAAGAAGCGGTCGGAGGAACAGGAACAAGACCAGAGACGACGACAAGAAGAACAGCAGCAACAGAAAGCAGGCCAGCAAGGACCGTCTCCGGCCCAGCACCGCCGCAACGGCTACGACCAAGTCCAACAACAACATCATCAACGACGAAGGTGACAGCGAGTCCGTCGTCCGCAAGGGCCGCAACCACAGCAGCTCTCGCGACCGCTCCCGCTCCGGCTCGCCGTGCTGGTGGAACCTGCCCGACCAGCCCTTTTGGCCCGAGTTCAGCGGCAGCACCGCCGCCGCCGCTACCAACAATCGCGCCGACGTCGTCGACGCCAGCGATCCCATTGCATCCACCACCCCCAGCGCGGTGCTGGATCTGTTGACAACAGCCACGGCGCCCTCCAACACCACCACCGACGCCCACGTCCACGCCCCGCTGTCCTCTTCTCCCGCTTCAGCACTACTGCCGTCGAACGGCAACGGCAACAACAAGAACAAACCCAACCACCGCAAGACCGACCGCGCCGTCCTCCGCAAACCCCTCCGCGTCGACACGTCCTTCGTCAACAACACGAACCCCCACGCCCACCACCACCAACACCGCCGCCCCTCCCTCCCCATCCAAACCCTCTCCAACACCTTCACCGCCGCGGCCGCCACCCTCACCGGCGGCACCACCACCGAAAAGACCGCCGCCGCTCACACAGACACCGCCCGCCCCCCAACCCGCGGCCGCCGCTTCTCCTGGAACGACGACGACGACAACGACGACGAACTCGTCCAAACATCCTCCGTCTTCCCGCCCGTCCCCGCATCGCTGCTGCAGCAACAAGTGCCCACCAAAGGCCGGAGTACCACCACTCGCGAGCAGATGACGGCGGCGGCGGCGGCGACCACACCCGTGCCGCGCGCATCGGGCGGCATGGTGGCCGACGAGGCGCGGTTCCAGCGGTTTGACATTCAGGATTTCTTGCGGAACACGGGGCCGGAGAGCGCGGGGTTGGTGAGTATGGGGATTGTGGGGGCTGGGGGGAGGAGGGGGGCGAGTGGGGGGAGTGGGAGTACGGCGGGGGGTGGGGCGAGGACGAAGAAGGGTAAGAGTGCGTTGAGGTTTTTGGGGTATAAGCGCAGGAAGAGCTTGGCGGAGAGGGTGGGGACGGTTGAGGGGTGAGTTGTCTGATGCGTTTTTCTTTTCTTTTCTTTTCTCTCTTTTTTTTTAGGGAGGGGGGACGGTTTTTCCTGTTGTGTGTTTTGTGTGTATGTGTGTCTTTGCTGACTGGCGTGGGGAAATGCAGCGGGCCTGGCGTGTCGCAGCCTCCGCCGGAGCCGTTCGTGCCTGCCAGAGGAGTCGTGCAGATGGAGACGAAAGGAAGTGAGTTCTTTTGTCCCCACCCCCTTGATCATTGCTGCGAGGTATGTCAACTTTGGGGATGAAGAACTGACGAGGTAGTGCGGAAAGAAGGCAAGCCGACCAAGTATCTCCAGATCGTGACGAACCAGAGCCCGGCGGATAGCCAATCCCTCGCCGGCCAGTCGTTGCTGAGCGACCCGTCCCTGACCGCTTCGAAGAGGTAAGTCGGCACCAAAGCTCTAAATCATCATAGCACCCGGAAACTGACACGACCACACTCCGCCCCCAGCAACGAAATGCTCTCCCTCAAACGCCGCTCCGCCTCCCTCCCAGACAAGCTCAACTCCTGCCTCGGCACCGAGCAGTTCGACACCTGGCTCTCCACGCTCGGCATACAGCAGCAGGCCCAAACACCCGACCTGTCCGAGACCGTCGGCGGCGGTGTCATCGACTCGACCAAACCACCGGACGCCTCACAACAACAGCAGCAGCAGCAGCAGCGCCGGCCCCCCACGCCGTCGTCCCCCACCATCACGGCCGTCACCGACGCCGGCAGCAGCATCCGTCACGCCAGCAGCAGCATCCGGCTGGTCAGCCGCAGCATGAGTCCAGAGCCGCAGCCGCAACCGGAGCCGCAACACCAACAACAGAAAAAGCCTTCCGGGGACGACAAGATCAAGACCAGCTACGCGGTCATGGACGCCAAAGCCGCGCTCTTCAGCAACCCGCCGTCATGCCTGCCGTCGCCCGCGCGGCTGCCCGGCAACGCCAACGCCAACGACGCCGGCGTCTCCCCTTCTTCCTCGGCCGACACCAACACCATGACGCCTGGCGGGGGGTCTGACGGCGACGGCTACGGCGACGGCGCCGCGACAACAAGCACCAGCACGACGCCCTTCGTCACGCCGATGGAGGAGATGACGAAGAGGCTCCTCCCCTCTCCGCCCCATCTCCTGCGGCGCGCGACGACGACGTCGATACTGACGACGGACGCGGACGCCACCACGGTGCGGGGAGAGCAGCGGCGCGCGTTGCCGACGGCGCCGCCGACGAGGCGGGAGAGGAAGACGACGCAGGAGAAGAGGAGCAAGAGGGAAGAGAGGGAGGATGCGGCGCGGAAGGAGGATGCGCGGAAGAGCTTGCCGTCGCAGATGGCGCTGTTTGCGAGGGCGCAGCAGCAGCAGCAGCAGTTGCAGTTGCAGCAACAAGGCGGCAGGCAGACGGTGCGGGAGAAGACGAGCTCGGAGCGGTTGGCGTTGGCTGGGCAGGGGAACAAGCGTGGGGAGCAGGAGGGCGGCGGCGGCGGTGGGCAGCATCACCACCATCACCACCACAACCACCATGCCCATCCCCATCACGGCCGTCCCGCCACCGCTGCTACTGCTAGCGCACAGCAACAGCAACAGCAACAGCAACACATCAGAGTCGACTCCGTCATCCCCGACACGTCCTCTGCATCCTCGTCCTCCTCATCCTCGTCCTCCTCCTCCTCCTCCGCCCACTCCTCCTCTTCGACGACAGACCCCCGCTCGGCCCACCCACCCAGCCACAGCCGCAGCCGCGACGACAAGATCCGCGCCCGCAAGCTGCGCGACCTGCAGCAGCGCAAGCGCGCCAGCAGCGACCTGCGCGTGGGCGGCGGCATCGCGCACCAAGGCAACATCGACGCGATCGTATGCGCGGCGACACCTGCCCCTGCCGCTGCCGCTGTCCCTCCTCCTGCAGTTGTTACCGCCGCAAACGGAGAGGGTGTACAACAACAACTCCAGAGAGACCACGCCGACCGCGTCCACAGACCCGTCCTGCAGCAGCGCCGGACGAGGGACGAGCAGCACCAGAGGCTGCGGCTGCAGTCGCTGTTTGTCGTCCCCGGCGAGCTGGAGGAGGATGGGGGTGGTGGGGGTGGTGGGGGTGGTGGTGGGGGCGGTGCTGGTTCGGTCATGTCGCTGAGTCCGGTTGTTACGGTCGCGGAGCAGATGCCTGCGGGGCAGGTGGTGGTGTCGGCGTCCCTGCCGTCGTCCCTGCCGCCGCCGCCGTTGCCGCCGATGGCGAGGGGGAGGCAGCAGCAGCAGCAGGCCAAGAAGCCGGCGGAGGAGGTGCTCAGGGAGGAGGAGGAGGAGGAGGACGGAGAGGAGGAGGAGGGGGAGCGTCGCAACCCCCGCCCGCTTTCGCACCATCGTCGCCGCAGCTCGGCGAGCTTGATCGCCGCCGCCGCCGCCGCACGGACGAGCCTGAGCGCGCCTCCGCCGGCTGCGGTGGTGGTCGTGGGCGCCAGCAAAGACGACCTCGACCACCACATCCAACAGCGCCTCTCCTCGACCGCCTCGGCTTCTTCATCCGGCATCGGCCGCTCCGCCTCGACTGCCACCGCCGCCGTCGACGGAGGCGGCAACAGGGCGTCGTCGTCGTCGATGCGCCGCGCCTCGTCGCTCAAGTCCGCGGTCGGCCGCGAAGAGCAGCTGCGCGAGCTGCGGGCGCATCTGCACGCGCACTCGGGGCGGTACGGGCTGCAGTCGCATCAGAACGGGAGCCACGTGAACAGGGATGATGATGGCTCTCAGGCGCAGAAGAAACGCCGCGATGATGATGAGCAGCAGCAGTGGCGAGACAGCGTCGAGACGACGGAGAGCAACGGCCCGTTTGGGTACTACTTCCAGAACAGCGGCGGCGGCAACGTTGCTGCCGCCGTGGGACAGCAGCAGCAGCAGCAGCAGCGCGTCTCGTCGTCGTCGGCGGCGTCGGGGGTTAGCTATCAGACGCCGAGCGCCATGTCGGTTGTTTCGAGCTTGGTGCTGCCGCATGGGCACCACCACCACCACCATCATCATCATCATCGCAGGCATGATGACACCGCAGGTAAGGGCGGCGGGCCTGCCTCTGTTGCTGCCGGTGACGCTGCCGGTACGAGAGCGAGCGTGGGCAGTAGTAACATTGAGGGCGATTCCTACTCCTCGAGGCTCGAGGCGCGGTGCGAGGCGCTGGAGCGCCAGAACAGACTGCTCGAGGCGGCGCTGCAGGCGGTGCTGAAGACGAGCGGGATGCTGAACCGGTGCCCGTCGTGCTCCGAGGGGGGTTCGTCGCTGTTGTCGGAGCAGCACGGGGCGGGGACGGATGATGGTGGTCCGTTGGAGGTGTACCTGGGGACGATGGTCGAGGTTGGCGGTGAAGGGGAGCGGAGGGAGTAGTAGGGTGGTTTCGTTTCATTTTTCTTGAGTTGGAGGGGCTTTTTGTGTAATGGGTGGGCGGTGGGTGGTCTGGAGCGATGAATCTTCTCTCTTTTTGGATGTGATGACGTTCGTTCGCTTTCGATATTCCATCTCTTTTTTTTCTTGTGTAAGCTTAGCTTGGGATATCACATCTAGGGTCTTGGAGCTGGGAGGACATATGAGGGTGGGTGAAAATGGAATTACAGATTTATACAAAGTAATTGCGTCCTAGGGAGTAAGGTAGTATGCAAAAAGGATTTGATCAGACGCCTCCGTCTGCAATTGACAGTGAGGTGAGTGCTTCCATGCTTCGCTTAGCTCGGTTCTCACACAGTGGGTTGTGAGAGGACTGAGCCTTCCTAAACCCATCTCAATGAAGACATGGCATCCTACCTACTTAGGTAGTTGAAGTCTCCGTTGGGATGTCGCTGTGAAACTCAGCAGCGGTCGGAGCAAGGTCCGCGCTAAGCGCGAGAAAAGACACTCGTGCAGCGACATGGCCGAACGCGCTCTTTCCCGACGATGACGGGGTTCAGCTTGTCAGCTCCGGGATGGGGAAGTGGTGGGGGTGTGGCTGCGGGCTTGGCGAGATCTCCTAGGCTCGCGGTCGCTATTTTTGGGGCGTTGGAGGCGACCGCAGCAGTGGCGCCGCCGATCAGAGCGACCAGGGTCGCCCGAAATGCTGGCCAACCGACGTAAACACCCAGCTCTTCTCCTTTTTCCTCGCCGTCTACGACTCCAGCTTCACCCTCACTCTTCCTTCCTCATCAATCTCTTTCCATCACTCGCTCCGCTGCTTCAACCCGCCTCGCGCTCTCTCGCCTCCGCCTGACTCGCCCGTTCGCTCGCTCGCTTCCCCCGGACCCCGCCCTCCCTACCGCCGGCGCGAAACCAGAGAGCTCACCACCCGCCAACCGACCCTCATTCGCACGCATCTCTCGCCCGCGTCCTTTCCTCCCGCGCCCCTCCGTCTCTCCAATCGCACTTCCCCACAACCAAAACAAACAACCATGTCCACCACCGCCGCCGCAGCCGTCCTCTCAGACCCCGAAGCGCCGCTCTTCAGCACGGAGCTGATCTCGCCGGCCGTCGCGGCGGCGCTGCCGGCGGGCTACAGCGTGCGGCCGATCCGGCGGGGCGACTACGGGCGCGGCTTCCTCGACGTGCTGCGCGTGCTGACGACGGTCGGCGACGTCGACCAGGCGGCGTGGGACGCGCGCTACGACTGGATGAGCCGCCGCAACGACGAGTACTTCCTCATCTGCGTCCTCGACGACGCGGGCAAGATTGTCGGGACCGGCGCGTTGATTGTTGAGAGGAAGTTGTGAGTGCCTTTGTTTTTTCCCCTCTCCTAAAAGGCGGGTTGGGGTGAGCGGTTTTGCTGACGGTTGATGTGTGTGCGATAGTATTCATAACTTGGGCCTTGTTGGGCATATCGAGGATATCGCGGTTGCGAAGGATCAGCAGGGTAAGAAGCTGGGCTTGCGCATCATTCAGGCGCTGGACTTTGTCGCGGAGAAGGTGGGCTGCTACAAGGTGAGTCTTTTTCGCTCCGTGGGTTGGTGTGGATCTGGGGGCAATTGGCTGACGCTGTGTCTTTTCTGCACTAGACCATCCTCGACTGCTCCGAAGCGAACGAGGGCTTTTACGTCAAGTGCGGCTTCAAGCGCGCCGGCCTGGAAATGGCCCATTACTACTAGCCGCTCGACGCTTGGGTTGGAGTTTTATGAACTTGGGACAAGGCGATATGTTGGAGATCTCTTTTGGATCTGTATGACTATGACATGAGGGATATAGAAGGGTGGTGAGAGAGGGTATACATAGAAGGGAGAAGGTCGGTTGAGATACCGTTCAATGGGTTCGTTCGAGGGTCATTTTGACATGAATTGCGGCACGTTGAAGAGCTCACGGCACGGTTGCGAACTGATCTTGAAATATTTCCCGTTCATGATACCAGAGATACTATCGTCTTATTTCCAAAAGCCCCGGTACCTTCTCCACTTTCGAAGCAACCTCAAGGGGTCCCCATGTTCTAACTAAAGTAGTTCGACGGAAAGAAGGCTGACCATCGCCATTGCTAGCCATACTGCTCTACGGCGAAGCCGGTGATAATGCCAATGAGGATAAGTTCTCATGAAACCAGAAATCCCCCGCTCTGATTTGATCTTGAACAGGGTTCTGGTCGCTTACAAACCCGGAAGCTGGAACTGACGCTTTAAAACCCATGCTTACGATCTGATTAATGAGTAGCACACTGGCTAGCCGCCTTCCTGTCTCGCTAGGGCTTGGCATTGGGAATATGGAGCTCACTTGCGCTGCCAATCGTTGATGCAGACGGAGCAGGGCTATCATCGCATGTAGGTTCTGCCGCAAGGATTGCAGATCCCGCCATAGACTACTATAATCGCGCGCGGATGCATGAAGATACCACGTACGCTGCGCTGGTAATTCTTTGCCTTATTACCCGGGCTGTAATGTCCGCCTCTCCGCCTCTTGGTGCTTGTCGAGGATACTCTCTTTTCCGCTCCAAAACAACTGACAGCCTTTCAACACCCACTTGTTCGGCGTCTTCCGTTTTCAATCCAATCAAAAGCCCTTGAACACATTTCTTGTAGTTATACTTGACGAAACGAGATGTATTGCACAGCCAGCCGCCATGCACTCGTTCTACATACGTAATACGACCGCAGCGATCAAGATCCCAACCATCCAGTCACTTCACTACAATCCATCAGCGCAATGCCACCAAAAGATTTCCCGGATTCAACGGCAAACCCAACCTCCATGGCTTGGGTATCAGACTCGGCGTATGGTCCCAGTGGCTCCCCCTCGTGGCTCAGAAACACGTGCAACTTGTCCGCATGAGCCGCAGTGAACCATGACGTCAACCCCTTCTTTGCGCTAGCCTTGCTCATTGCCATCTAGATGGTTGTAGCCAAAAGTGTGATACGCCCTGCTGAAGCGTACGCCATGTTTTTTACCGTCCTGTCTCTCCTCGGTGTGCACGTGTATTTCTTCACCCTCTCAACACTCTCCGAGCTTCTCCGTAGCCTCCACATCCGACGAGAAGCTCTCGGGTGATGGTTCTGTGAGCGTATTAAAACTGTTTAGACCGCTTCTCCGCATGTTCGAAAATCGCTGCAGATACGCCACACAGATGATGGCGAAAATGGCAACACGAGGTAGAAAGAAGAAACGTGCTTGAGTCTCGCAAGTGAACGAAAGAAGTTGCACGAGACTGAGAAAGTGGGAAGGCTGATGCTACAGATTTAACCTGGGGGTGTAGCGTGGTTGCTCCTTGCGTAACGTTCCGTGCAGCCAGCTTGGCGGTGATGATTTGCCTCATGGTGTTGTCGTGGCGGGATCATCAGGCGTGTACAACCTGGGACCTACGGGGCAGCTGACCACTTTCATCGTCGGCCCTGCGTTATGAAGGGAGATTGTATTGTTGCAATTTGAGAAAATTACGTCCTTACGCTCTTTGCGGAGGTCGCACCTCCTACGTGTGTTACCCAACTCTCACTTTGTGGGCCGAATCTTTGCATAAACAAATATCTTCAGAGCTGTCTTGGCTCGTTGACGTTCGATTTTGGGCTCGGTACCTCGTCTTGCCATCCTTCACTGAGGGTTGACAAAGAAAATCGCTAAGTCTCTGGTTTACCACGCCAATGTTCAAGCAAGGGTGTCAACCCTCAAACACTATTGTGTAGCATTGGTGCTCGAGGCGTTGCCTTTGGAAAGGGAGCTGCGAGGTACTCTTCGAAATATCAGAGGGAGACCCAACGTGACAACTAGAGTGTTTATGAACCATCGACTCGCAATGGATTCTTCGTCCACTTACAACGTTTACCGCGGAGTTTGGACGAACTGGTCCCACGGAACCATCTTGGGATCAACACTCACGCTCAACCGTGAAGACGGAGAGCTGTTTATTGCCTTCATTGCTCTTTTCGTAACCATCGTCGGCACAAGTTTCTGGCGTGTCTCATGTTTCTTCATCCATCGCACATACTCCCTCGAAGCTCCGCAGGATGGCGTATATCATCAACGACAAGCAATACTCCGAAACTCAGCCAATGGAACCTAAGGCCTGTTGAGTCTCATTCAGGTCATGTGGGGTTGGCGGCAAAATTCGGCAAAGTCATGGAAACGCATACTTCCATTGCTGTGCTATACCATTGTTACCGTCTGTGCATGGGCAGCAGCAAGCGGCTTTCCTCAAGGGTCTCCAAAAGTACCAGCGATGAAGTGCTCATTGCAACTTCTAGTTGTGGTGGGTATTCGAGATCGATTTGGGACAAGCAATCGAGTACTGCTACCTTTGCAAAAAGCTGGGTTCCAACGGTCGGCCGGGCCATATGGACATGTGCGAATTACGCGAAACAGTGTTACGGGAATAACACGGCCCAAGAAGGTTGCCAATTCTTCGTCAAGAAGCGGCTTGACTTTGACGTGATGCGGAATGCGTCATGTCCCTTTCACGATGACATCTGTCGCAGCCAGAACGGAAACCTCTACATCGATACGGGCTACATCGACACCCACAAGGACTTGGGCATCAATGCGCCACCGGATCATCGCTTTCAATATCGACAAACGACACACTGCGCGCCACTCAGAACCGATGGCTACAGAGACATTGTCAATTACGGGTCACCAAGTAACGACTTCAAATCTACGTATGCTGAATATTACTATGGCGAACCGGTACACAATAAGACGCGTCATACGTATCAGTACCCTCTGTCTAGCAAAGACGCGGCATTCGACGGGATGCTATACTCACAACAGGCGCAGTATGGAATATAGTAAGGTCCAGTATCTCGACAGTGTTGCTTCAATGCTGATAAAGTGCTCACATAGCCCACTTACTGCGTTTAGCCGGACCGGGACTGTACTCGGCCAAAGTTTCGAATTCACCCCGATTGACTCTTTGCGACACGATGATGCAGACGTGACGCTGTTCTTCCTCAGCGCGAACAACATATTCTACCTGGGCGAGATCAACGATCCTTGGTATGCAGCGCACGATCTTTTGTTGAACGATACCACTCTCGGAGGGCCGATTTACTGGGCAGACGAACCGGCTTCTCCTCTAGGCTGTGTCCTTCGATACCAGATCTGCGATCCGTCCAAGCCTCGAGGTTCGGATTGTACGGCACTCAGAGGACAGACGGAGATAGAACTCGATGTCGCCGAAGAATTCAAAGCGAGAGGCATGAGTAACAAGAGATTGAACATGCTCATGTGGTATATTGCTACCGTCTTCCAGCCCAGTAGTCTGTTCCAATCGGAGCCGATGTTTCTTGGATCATCATCGTTGAAGTCGAATTACATGCCCGGTCCGGGCTTCCTGGCCGAGCTACCGGACAACCAATGGCAACTCGACGTCGAACACTGGCACGAGATAGAAATGACCAGCATGCAAATGAGAGCAGTCCGCGCAACGGTCATGGAAGCATGGAACCGCGTACCGAACAACACGGAGGAAAAGTCCCTGTGCCAAAGCCAGGTGCGCAAGAAACCCCCCCACCAGCACGCACGTTCATTCCCTAACTCCAACCCCCCGTTTTCCCCTCTGCCGCAGAAGATCCGCAGCACCCAGCACAGCAACTTCTCCGTCTTCGGCCTCATCATCATCTTCACCGTCGGCGGCGTGATAATCGCTCTCCAATACACCATCAAACCCCGCCTGGCCTGTGCGAAACGACGCCGCGATCTCGACATCCATTCGCGAATGGAGTGGGGCGCCAAGGAGAGCTTGCAGCTGCAACGCCTGGCGCACGAGAGCGTCGGCGCCGGAACGTGGGCCAGGTGCGACGAGATGGTCCCGGTCACGTCCAGGAGCGACAGGCTCGCCACGCTGGATTTGGAAGACGTCAAGCATCCGAGGCTGAAGGCTGCACCGCCGGCGTCTGACCGGGTTCTTGCTGATGTGGCCCCGAGCGGGCAAGATGGAAGCGTGGCGGCGGATGGCGGTGAAGTGGCAGGACGTGTTTCAAGGAACGCGCAGGCGGCCGACGGAAGTCCAGGAAGGAACCAGGCGATGGGAAACTCGGACTCGGGCCGAGGATCCAGTCGAGGCGAAACTATTGACGGAGAACATGTGGCGGACGAGAGGGCGGTTTGACGAGAGACGGTCGGCACGCATGTTTTGGCTTTGAGAAATCCTTTTTGTCTTTTGGTTCCGCGTCTGAATTTACTGGATTTTCTTTACGAGTCTGCGATTGTCCAAATAGCCGGTTGATGAGAGGTAATTGTAAGAGTCATTGCTCGGTTCGGGGGCGGACTGTTTCAGTCTACGTCCAGTCTTGCGTAATGAGAACGGACGTATTAAGCCATGATATCAGCTATACGCTTTCGACTCTGTAAAACTCGGCGCGCTGTCTGTTCGATAAAGCCGCATTGGTGTGATCTCTGTTACAGGAAAACCGACTGATCCTCGAGGCGGCGGTCAGATTCGATAGGGGCAACACCTCTTTTGACGATCCGCGCGTTGAGCCTTTCGACGAGAAAAAGCCATGGACACGACTGATGGCAGCGCCGAATGCGGTTGGCTTGAAGAGTGCGTGCAGAGTCGGAAGACAGCATGCGATCAGGGCAACATTGGTTTCGATGACGGTCCAGAAGATGCCGGCACTGGTGATTCCCTGCAAATCCCATCAGCAACACCCGTGGAAAGTATCTACTGTGGATACATACTAATATATCGTACGGCGGCATGCCCATGATAGTCGTCTTGTCAAGCGCACCTTTGGCTGTTAGCAAAAAAAAAACATTTGTTGCGAATGGGAAAGATAGGACTGACTCGAAGGTGTGCTTTGCTGGATGCAGATGACCATCCGGACAATTGCTGAAGCAGCGGCACTGCAAAAAACCAAGAGTGTCAGCTCGAGTAATTGAGTATCATAAACTGGCAAGACTTACACGCCACCAAGCATAAATACACCGCAGACCTGAAACTTGCGGGCAATAGGCATCTGAAGTTGCCAAATCTTCCAGTCGTCAGTCGGTGGCCCGCGCAACAGCGTAGAGAATGCGGAAGCTCACCCACGGAAACGGCAGAATCAGGATGATGAAGTCTAAGACTGCATCGAGGATAGCATAAACAACGGTGGCCATGAAGCCGAACCCGCATTTCTCCCCAATCTCGGAAAGGGAGGCCCAGTTTGTGGCGAAGTCGGTGCCGCATGCAAAGGTAAAGCCGAAGAAAAAGGCGATGATCCACGCAACAGTAATTGCGACGAGGATTAGCGAGATGACCTGGAATGACTTGTACACAAAGAAGATCCGGCGGTAAAAGAAGAGGAACGAAAGCTTGATGAAGCCGATTGCAAGAGGCTGCATTACGAAGACCATGTAGACAAACTGGCGATGATATTAGAATGCTTATACAGGGGATTGGGGATGTGGGTATTGATACCTTCTCCATCAATACTAGATCGGGAGTTGTACTTGTGATCCAGTCCTGGGCGTTGGAAGCATCATTATGCTGGCCAATTACATTGACTTGGGCGCCTGAATACCGTAAGCGGATTTCGAAGTTATGCTGTTAAAGCCTTACCGTAAACCAAAACTACAGCGGTTCCGATAGAGGGTAATACGGCCAGTAAACAGAAGAGGTCGTCTAAGTAATTCAGAAAGCGATTGTGGCTAAGCTTATGGTTTGCTTTGAGCCGGTAAGCAATTCTCACCGAAACAGCCAACAAAGCGAGCACTGCCAGAGCGATACCAGCCGCCGAGCAAGACTCCTTATTCACGTAGCTCATTAATCCGGTGAATGCTCGTGCGAGAGTGAATGACGGGAGGCTGGAGACAGCGGCCAGCCGCCTGTGCTTGGAACAGCGAGAACGAGGGACGTGTACCGGCAGAAGAAGAGCACCGATGCATACTTATTTCCACCTGCCGAGCAGAGCGCGGCTCCAAGGGCAAAGCGACCCGGCGTCGCCAAGTAGTCGGGCTAATCGGTAGCGTGGCATTTGGCGATTACGCCACGATGCGGCGGCAGAACCCGGACAAACCATAGCGGAGGACCTGACCGTTTCAGTTGGGCGTGCAACCCCTGTTCATATACTAGTCATTTCTACGTCCGAGCGGTGCCTGAGCTCTCGTGCGATGCATGACCCTTATCATCGCCGCTCTATAACTGAAGTATCACCACTTGCTGTGAACACTTCGCATCCCACGGGTGTGCAACATGGCTATCGCATACCAGCCTTTACCAAACAACGTCGAGGGGCAAGATGCAGACGCGGCTCGAAATAGGTCACCCGGGAGGATGCGCCGGCCGACTGTTTTTCTTGCTATTCTTTCCCTGTTCAATATGGCTCTGTTTGCGGCGTCGCTATATCTCTTTCACGCCAGCTCAGCAATAGCAGCACCCTTACCGGATTCGGTTGCCAGAGCGGAGGAGTTGCCTACGGATTTCGTCCAATTTAGCTGGCACACGCCCTGGAGTTCCAACAACGACAGCGAGGCCGACCAGCTTTGGGACAACATTAACACTGCTCATGGCCATATTGCAGTAGACCGTGACTGGGCCACGGCGCATAATGTTTGGACGCCTATCCACCGCTCTCAACCTGCGCTGACTCGTTACAGTGGGCACCGTCCATGGAAATCCCTGATCGGCCTGACAAGGCCATGTACCTCCTCGAGGCGTACCATCAGCTCCACTGCCTCGTAAGTCTTCCCGCTGTCATAATCCAAGTCAAGCCCGCCTGACTGAACACAGCGCCTCATACGACGAACGCTACTTGACCTGTACCACGGAACTCCTCCCCAATGGCCCATCGCTCACAACCGGCATTGCTTTGATGCACTACGCCAGCATATCATGTGCAATGCTGACAGCACTCCCCTGCACGGTGCCGGCGACCACATGGCAGGCGATGGGCAAGTACACCGTTGCAAGAGCTGGGCAGCACTGCGGGACTACGCGACGGCAAACACGGCTTGCTTCCACGATGGACAGCCGGGCTGGACTCTGGAAGACCACTTTTCCAAGTGCGATGATGGAACAGACGGACTTTAGTAACGCTTCTCTTTCTCTTGTTGACCGACAACCGAACAATGCTCAAGCGACGACTTTAGTGAATCATCCAAGCTGCTTGATGATACGCTAAATCTCATGACGTGTCTGTAGCCGCGCTGGCGATCAAGAGCACTACGGACTTTCCTCAACGGGCCAATCCGCTCACCTTCAACCGCCACACAACCGCCAACAACATAGGATCACGGGACGCTCAAGAACCGAGAGTGATGGGATGGCCTCACCAGCCCCAGCCCCAGTCCCGGGCATGAGCGAGCCGTTATTGGCAGTCGTATTATCCAGGCTAACGGCCCAAATTACCGACAATGTGGCGGGCGCCAAGCGAACCCTAATCGAGCACGAGGCTGAGTCTAGATACATTCTGGAAGCCCCCCCCCCTAAGTCGCCCGCGCTTTAGTGCCGCGCGTTTCAGGTACAGCCAGTCGGTTGGCCATAGCTCCCCGTACGCAATACCGCTACTGCCGCTGGGGACGCACGCCAACGACGGCCGGCTGCCATGCGTCAAACGCCCGTTCGGATGTCTCCGCCCGCCCTCTGTGTTGTCAATATGCTCCATGCACGCACTATACAATAAAAGTGATCGGCAATCCGCGCGGGATGGATGGACCCTCGTTTGTGTCAGGTTCTCTCATTAGTCTCTAACCAACCAGCATCTCACTGTTTCCTTCTTTCGCAATACCACGTCTCCTTCCTTTTTTTCATTCATTCCAGGATGAAGTTCCTTGCTCAATTCCTCGCCGTCTCTGGCTTCGCTCTTCTCGGCTCCGCTGCCCCGCTGGACGGTGTTGCCGGTGTGTCTGGTACCGCCGGCAACGTGGCCGACGCCGTCTCCAGTCCCATAAGCCTTCCGTCCGATATAAACACTGCCCCGGACGCGGTGATAAACGCCGCCCACGGCATCCGTAAGCCAAATGAATCGCCCCAAACTCACACATTCCCGTCTGACCCTCACCGCAGTATCCGGCACCTGCGGCGTCGATTGGAAGTGCAACGTCACTCTCTCCGGTACCATCGAGAACCTCCTCGTCGACGGCGACAAATACAGTAAGCAAACGGTACCTGCCTGGCACACGACGGACGCCGTCCAGCTAACGAGCTCCATCTCCAACAACAGCCGGCCAAGCCTCCGTCGCCGGTTGGTGCCACGAAGGGCGCTGCTACGGCGCCACGAACATCGACACGTCGGGCACCGCGCCTTTGGTCATCACCTGCGACCAAGTGTCGGGCTCCAAAGCCTGCACCGGGACGATCGGCGCCGCCGCCAATGTCATCTTCGCCAACGGAAAGCAGCTGGGTGCGTAGCGTGGCGTGGTGTAGCGTTTCTCCCTCCCTCGTCCTACTCGAAACCGTACAGTGACTGATTCCCGCGCGCCTGCAACAGAACTCTGGGGCTGGATGACGCCGTCGGGATACTGCAGCGATGGCACCTGCTACGCGTCACTTAACGCGCTCGGAGACCCCATGTACTAATAATCCCGTTTGGCTACGAACTCCTGGCTTATATTTCCCTGGACCGCCGCCCCCGTACCGAATCATAATACATCGTCCGTGACCGCGCGCGGCGTCTCTTGCAATGTGAAGCACCGACCCGACCATATACATCCACACGTTGACCGCCCGCCACACCCCAGCGAAGACCAGACTCAAGCAGTGACACACACGCACCACCGGTTTACCACCACACCATCAGAAGAAGCCCCGCCGATAGCTTCTCCCGCACAAACCAACCCCACATCCCCGCCATCCCATCCCACCCAAGCCCCCACCGTCTGTCCCTCCCCCACCAAGCATCAATCAATCAACCAACCACCTCCCACCGTCTCAAACCTTCCCATTCCCCCCCGCCACCTCCCCCATCCCCCCAACCCCCGTCCCCCTCGTCGGTGCCGCCTGCGGATCCGGCTGCTTGGCGGGGTGATCGTCGCCGGTTTTGTGTTCGTCTCGCGAGGCGTTGCTCGTGCTGGTGCTGCTTGTTTCGTTCGTCGTCTGGCTGTCGCTGGGATTGCTGTTGCTGGGGGAGTAGAGGGGCCCGGCGTTCATGGGTTTGTCGCCTGGGCGGGGAGCAGGGGGGGACTGCGATTGCTTGTTGGTTGGCGTTGGTGTTGTGGGGGTGGGGGTGAAGGGTCTGGTGGTGGTTGTGGTGGGTAGGAGGCGTGCGGCGGCGGCGGCGGTGGGGAGGACGGTGGTGGGGCGGCGGGTCATGGGCCGGTGGAGGAAGTGGTGGTGGAGACGTTGGAGGGTGTGCATTTTGTTTGGCGGGACCGGGGTTTCCTGGCTCTTTTTTTTTTTCTTCCCCGCTGTCTTTCGAGGAAAGGAAGGAATGTGGGGCGGTTTTCGGTGGTTGGTGGATTTGCGTTGGGGAAAGAAAAAAAAATCAGCTACGTTTTCTGATGTCGTTGCTTTGAGGGCGAACGTGCGGCTTTGCTATGACAAGCTTCTTCTTTGACGGCTGTTGCCCCGCTATATGGTCCTTTGACGTTTCCAAACCCTGAGCGGGGGGATGTTGGGGATGACGTAGGCGTGACACGCCCACACGCCCCGTCGTCATTCCGATGGACTGAGCCGTTGTAAAGCTTTCTTACCCGTCTATGCACTCCGATCCGTTTCTCAAGAATGCGAGCTGGGAATTCAGTCAAAGGAAAATGGGGTTAGGCGTTGTGTATGCATGCTTCGTGCGCTGCGCAATGCCGGATATTGTGTGAGGTCCAATGGGATGATCGTCGGCTTTACTCTAGGCCAGCCAATGGACACTGTCTCGACACAATCAAAGCTATGTCCATGAGGTATCGGGAGTCGCTCCGATGGCCGGCTTACGGGTTGACGACCATCGAAGGAGCAACATAAGCATACAACAAGGTGTGATAGATCCATCTTCAAGTCTCTTTCGTCAATCACTATCATTCCCACCTCGCACTCTCAGACTAGCCATACCTCCCTCCCCAACTAACCCAAAACAAAAGAGAACCTCAGGGTATCGTATCTCACCTCCCCAACCAACCAATCCATCCATCCATCCACCCCCTACCTGCCTAAACCAGAAAAGACACAAACAACAAAAAAAGCTACCAGAATGAGGGTATCAATATTCCGCAACACAACAAAAAGAGAAGAAAAAATAAAGGCAGCAAACCACCCACCCTACCGACTCAACAACAACTCCACCGCGCGATCCACCCTCAACCCATCCCCGGCATCCGTCTTCATCAGCGCGAACTTGGCCTCGTCCGCCGTGAAGCCCATCTCGACGATGCGGAATATCGCCCTCTCCGCCGAATTGGCGCCGGGGGCATCGCCGGACAGCAGCGACGACGACAGGATCTGTTGCTGGAAGGGGTGCTGGCTGGAGACGCGGGCGCGGTGGGCGGGGACGGGCGGGTTGTTCTCCGCGGGCAGGGAGTGGTGGCGGTTGTGTTGTTGTTGGTGTTGTTGGTATAGTTGGTGTTGGAAGGAGGAGGGGGGCAGGGGTTGGGAGGTGTGGCGATGGTGCTGTTGCGGGGAGTAGGGGTAGGCGGGGTGCGCGGGTGGGTGGTTGTGGTTTTGCTGCTGCTGGTGCGCGGGTTGGGAGTAGTAGCGTGTAGCCGTGGCGGTCGTGGTGGTGTTTTGGCTGTGCTTCACGGCCGTCGACTGCTGCTGCTGCTGCTGTTGGGCGTAGCTGGGCGGCAGGGCGTGGGAGCTCATATGCGGCGAGGCATTGGCGGACGCATTCATCGAGCTGATGCTCGAGTTCGACGAGTGCTGTTGCTGTTGCTGTTGCTGCCGCGAGCCACGCCGTTGCTGCTGCTGCTGCTGCGGCTGCGACCTCGCAATGTTACGGAACGCCGGGTGCACCGCCTCCTCCGAGAACAGCCTGCCATTGCTGCTTCCAGGGGCCGCCGGGCTGACGCCGCTATCGGCGCTGCCCCGCCTGCTGTTGTCCGACGAGCCGAACGAGGATGACGAAGGGGTGGAGCGCAGGGCCGGGTGCTGCTCGGTCGGCGACGGCGAGCCGTAGTCGAACTGCTTCGCCTGCGCGAGCGTCTGCAGAAACGAGTTCTGGTGGCCGGCGCCGCGGCCGCCGGCGCCGGTGCCACCCCTGCGCTCTTGCATCTGCTGCTGGAGCTGATGTTGCGGTGGTGGCTGTTGTCCCGCGGGAAACTGGAAGTGGTCCGGTCGGGCGGCGGCGGCGTGGCTGGCGGACGAAGAAGCAGCTCCCGGGAGCTCGGGCATGGGGGGCAAGGCGATGAGCTCGCTGTGGGAGCGGGCGACGTTGGCGGGGCCGGGAGGGCAGGGCGTGGGGGCGCCGGCCATGACGCTCGACGAGGTGGAGACGTGACGGCGCGGCTGGGGCGAGGCGATGCCGCCGCCGCCGCCGCTGCTGTTGCCCTGGTCGGCCGCCGACCGGTCCAGGTGGTTGAAGACGCCTTCCCACTCGCTCATCGGCCGCTCCATGCTCATGCGCACGAGGGCGTAGTCGCCGGTGCGGCGGCGGGTGCGGATCTCGGCCTTGTGCGCGGCCATGCGCTGGCGCTGGACCTGGCGCATCTCGGCCACCTCGTCCTGCGGGCTCGTCACGGCCATGGCGGCGATCTTCTCCTCGTACACGCGTGCAACGGCCTCCTTCAGGAACGCCCGGCGGGAGCCGTCAAGCTGAGGTGGGACCCAGTTCATCCAGCCATTCTCGAGAGCCAGCATGAAGGCGGACGAATCCGTCTTGGTGGAGACAGCGGCGACCTCGAGGACAACGGAGAGCCCAAGGGTGGAGAGATAGTAGAGCCACTCCTCTGGTAGAATGTCAGCGCCTGCAGGAGAGAAGCAGGGATGGAAAGCACTTACGAAGCATCTTCTCCTCGCCGTCGATATCACCACCACGGACATCCGTCACTTCATACACGCCAAACTCCCTGGCCTGCTCGGTGCGGCCCTCCAAAGCCGAGACCAGGACGCCCATGCACGTCCAGATCTCCGTCATGTCGTACAGCTCCTCGGCCGAGAGGCCCTTCGGCCCATTGCCCTTTGCAAAGTGCTCGGGAGCGTTGAGGAGCGCGCCACTCGCGTCAAACGAGTCACTGGTCATGATGGTGGCCCGGATGCTCGTCTGGTGCACCAGCGGGCCGCCACGGAGCCAATCCATCTGGCCCACGATATCATCCTCACGACCCTTGCCGTAACCAAAGATGGTGCAGAAGGTCCAAATGCGCCAGAAAGCCCGGTCGATGCGGGCGGCGCGGGCGGCGTCGCGGCTAGCCAGCGCCATGACCGTTTCCGGGCGCAGGAACGACTGGCATCTCGTCAATACCAGCGACTTGAGCGCGGTGATGATGTGCGTGTCGCGCATGTGGTGGCGGAAGTAGGTGGTGGCTGTGTGTTCGGGCTCCGGCAGGGCGCTGTCCAGGTTCGGAACCTGGAGGTACTGCTGCCGCTCGGCGCCCTCGTAGGGGTACGGCGGCGACGACTCGCGGTGCTCCCATGCCGGCGCGCATTCGTTCTGCAAGGCGGAGCGCATAAGGCGCAGCTCATGGCGCTTGAAGACGCGGTAGAAGCCGCGGTTGACGCGGGCCAAGGAGAAGAGGTCATCGAGACAGTGCACTCTCTCGTAGATGCTGAGGATGACAACCTCGGCCGCGTCGGGCGCGATGACTCTCGAGCTTGGCACGCGGCGCGAGTGGGTCCTCTTGTGGCCATGGCGCGATTTGCTCGCGTTGCTGCTGCTCTTCTGGTTATGCTTATCAAGGTCAGCACTGGGGATCTGGATGGTCAAGTTCCAGGGCTGACGCGGCCCTCGCACGTGCGTGTAATGAGATCGAGCAGAAGCAGAAGACGTCTTAAGAGACAGAGGCCTTACTTGTTGAGCGGCGATGTGATTCGCCGGGCTTCCAACAGGCAGCGACGCGACTCGGGTCTTGCGCCGCGACGATTTGCGTGGGGGAGTGGGTGGGCGGACGGAGGCGAATGATGGCATCCGCGATGATCCCAGCCCGTTGGTGCCAGGAACGTCATCCCACTCGGCGATGCATGATAGGTGCTCTTCCAACGCCGTCTCAGCCTCGCTGAGGGTTGGGCTTGGAGGATCGCTGTGGGGAACCGAGCCGTTGTCCGTTGCCAAGCCACGTGCCGGGAGGGACGCAACGCGGTGGCCACGGCGGGAGCTTCTCCTGCTCGCAATCGACTGATTCGCGCTTAGCGTCGGGCTACTGAGCGTGCTCCGCAGTTTGGCGACCGTCTGGTTGATGGCTGGGGCTTGCGGCTCTGGGGGGAGGGGCTTGTCCTTGCCCAACTGGTGTAAGCTGATCTCTGAAACCGGACTACCTCGTTGGCTGGCGGCAGTGTCAACGGGCGACGCGTCGTCAAAGATACCTGCTGCAGCAGGCGAGATGATGGAGTAGGCCTTGCTTGCCGATCTGGTCAGGTCCGAGTTCTGCCGCAGACCAGGCTCCAGGTTGTCGTCGATGCTGGTCCACGACGTCCTGTTGCTCTTGGTGTAGACTGAGGATTTCGAATCGTCGTTTTCCGAATTGGATGCTCCCGAAGAGCTCGAGATGGACGGGTGTTTTGCCATGACGGCCGAGCCGGGCACTTCGGCGACCTGCTCCAGATAAATCGGCACCGTCTGTTGCCGCTGCGCCAAGATCTGCTGTGCCAGCGGCGACACGGCCGAATCACGTACTTGAATCATGTCGTTCGCCAAGGGCGGCGAGACATCGCGCGACGATATGATTTCACCTGCGCTGGAGTGTTGCACTGCCTGTGACACGAAAGGAGGGCGCGCATGAGGAGCGCGGTTGCGGACATCGTTGGGAATAATGACCTGGATCCTGGGCCTCTTGTCCTTCTGCACCTGTGGCAGCTCGCGCACCGGAGTCTCAAGTCTCATGGGTCTGGAGTCCAGCTCTGGCACGGCAGGCATCGATGCCACCTGCGCCTCCCAATGGGCTCTGCCATTCTTCCAGAACCCAATGCGCCCTGCGTCTCCCTCGCTCTTTCGGTCCTTCTTGCTCTTCTTCGGCGGCGAGACGGGCGACACGTTTGAGACAGTCGGGAAGAGCGACGGCGTAGAGGTCGATGCGGGCGATTGCCCAATGTTGCTCAGAATCTCGTCGTTTGGTGACATGGCCATGGTTGCGTCGACCTGTGCATGGCTGAGAGGGTCCGATAGAGAGCGGTGGTTGAGTGGAGAACCTGGGGCAGCCGCAATTGGCGATGGGAGAGTGGGAGCCCGTGCTGCCTTGGGGACTGCTCGGAGCACGCAGCCTCTGAGCTCTGGTTGCTTTGACCGGCCCATCATCATCATCCACCTCTTTGACGAAGTCCTGGCGGTGGGGATCTCGAAAGGAGTCTGGGGCACAGAGCCGGCGAAGGGCGCGACAATCTGCACCGGGGTGTCTGTTCCACGTCGGCTGAAGACAGAGTCGGGTCGTCTCCGGATGCCAGAGGGCACCCGAGCGGTGACGCGTTTTTTCGAGCCGGAGCGACGAACGCGAAATCTCTTAGAAGACTGAGATGAGAGTGGCTGTGGGGTCCCAGACGCCAGCGAGGCGTTTGAGACGGACATGGGTGTGGAGCTCATTATGGCGGTTGGCGTAAAGCAACCAGCGGTAGACAGCTCCAGACGGAGCGTACGTGAGAGGCGGCAGTATTAGTGGTGATTGGGAGGAGGAGCCGCGTATATCAGACGGGCGTCGAGCGCTGCAGGCTGAGGGCAGATTACGCGTGGCTTAGTGGACCGGCTTGAGGGCCGTATAAGACAGGCACGGGCGGGCATGGCATGACCGAAATAAACGACTCGAGCTACCGGCTGCGTGCTCCAGGCTTGGGCCACCGGTGCTGACGGCCGCCCGGGGCCGGGCAGTTGGCCATATGTTGCTTCGCCGACGTGGGGCTGACTTTTGGGCTTGGGGTCCAGGGTAGCGGCCGACCGGGCGGAGACGACCAGGCGCACGGCATCGATCTGCCGGGGCCACAGGGCGTTGGGGCCAATGGCGTTGGAGGTGCAGCGGCCAAGGCTGATGAGGCCGTAAAAATAGCTGCCCACTGCGGCCCGTGTGCCCCACCCCCGCTGCGCACAGCCATCCACGCTCCCGTCTATTCTTGTACTCCGCCCGCCCAGCATTTGCAAATTCTCTGCGAGTCGGTCCCAAGGCACGCAGCCGGCCGGGCGACATAAAGGCTGTGGGTCCCACCACACTGCGACTGAGACCGCTGCCTCCGCCCTGGCCTGATTGAGTGCGCATGCTGGCCCTCAGCTGAATCAGCTGAAGGCCGGCCGAGCAGCAGCGATCGCCGTACTTATGATTGCTGCCGTTTCTCGCCCCGCCTGGATCCGCCATGTGCAGGCCGAGGCGTGCGCAGCCATGCCCATCCCGGCCGATCGACGACACGCAGGGATGCAGGGCGAGCAACGTCCATCGCCATGGAAGTAACCGTCTGGCATCCGGTGACTGCCACTCTGCGTTGCGCGCATAGGACACAACCTTGCCCGGCACGAGCGCATCGCGAGCGACGTCCGCATAACTCAAATGCTGCGAGTTGGTCGACAGCGGCGCGCGTGGCCGGTGGCGCTATCGTGAACAGGCTGGTTTTGTTGGCTACTCCGATCCGGCAGAGGTTGCGGGCGGACGACGCGCCAAGGTGTGGCGGCCGTCGAGCTCTCAGCTGTTCGCCCGACCCGCAAAGGCCCTGCCAAACCCTCCGAAGCTGCATTCGCTCCATGCAAGTCGTCAGCGGTGGCAGCGCCACATGAGTGTTGGGGGCTTCCCCCACCTTTCCTTGCTGCCTGTGCTCCAGTCGTGCCACTCCTCCAAACAATCCCCATGATGCTTTCTTCAAAGCAAGGCCCGGTTCGTCCCAAGCCCTCCGTGATTGGGTGTGGTGGTTGCAACAAGGTGTGGCACCCGGTCTTGTACCGCAGTTCCTTGCATAGTTGTCTGCATCCAGCAAAGTCAAATACCCTTCAACATCCAGATCTCTCCAGGTAACAAGCCGCCTCTTTGCCCCGCTCATGTACGCACCCGACTCGGAATGCTGCGAAAAACACCAGCTTCGTGCGATGGAGAGCGGCCGCTTGCACACGCACTCCTAACAGCGATTGCCTGTCCATCCGAGTTCGCCCGCGGCGTCAGCCATAATGGAAGTCCGAGAACGCGACGTCACGCAAGAAAGCCGCTGCATCATGGCCTTCGGCCGGCCGTTCTTATGCGTATAATTGACGTCGCACAACAGACGGCAAAGCGATAATGAGGAAAGTTCCGCTGATGCCGGCATTTAGTGAAAGCAATATGCACGAGGAAACAGACACGGGCTGCAATCAGCGAGCCATGAAGCCGCCTCTAGAGTATCAAAAAGCCTTCGGCCCCTCCAAGGCCGGACGGGTAGTGTTCAAGTCATGAGAAATAGGCGTTTACCGGCGTACGCTACAGCGAAGGCCTGGGGCCGGCATGGCCATCAGAACAAGCATCATGCTCGTAGGCGGGTACGCGGGAAGGACCCTTGGCGGATTCCTCGGTCCGCCTTTTCTCGTACTCGTCATGTACGTGCGCCTTCGCTAGCCCCCACCATCAGCTCTCCTGCCTGTTGTCTGCCTTTTCCGACCGCCTGGCCCTCGTGCGAGCGACAGCGAGGGATTTGGGTTTGTCGAATCCACAATTCGTCCCGAGCTTTGAAATAGCGGGATCGGCCGGGACTGATTCACTTTCGAATCACAGGATGTTGGTTATGATACTCGATGAAGGCGGGTGGAGCAAGCCGCATATCCCGAGAGCTTCAAGGCAACACCGATTGCGCTCTAAGTTCGAAGGCTACGCTGACGTAGCTTGCGACCACTCCATCTCGAGTGAGCAAGCGACGAAGCATAAAGGGCTCGGTCTTCGGATACATGTCCTCCGGATGCCAGGCCTCCGATCCGCCGTTGTTGGCCAGCGCTTGGGGACGATCATGTTGGCTGTGACGTCATGCGATGGGCACTGATTCGGAGCGAGTCGAACTGGAACACCGAACCCGACGAGAGAGGAAGCAGAAGTGTGTGGAGGCAAGTAGGCAAACGAGGATAGTCTGAGACTTGATGATGATGTTCGGATGGTCAAGGTTGCAATCGGCAGGCCAACTTCTAGCACTAACCGAGATGAACACCAACAGCCAATTGATTGGGTGATGTGCCTGACAAGGCAATGATCTGGGTCTTGACCAACAGCTGTGGATGTAGAAACGGCTAGAGACGATATCGGACCTGATGTAAATCGGTGCTTTAGCCACCTAAGGATTTACTGTTTGCCCTCCCCATCCGTCGTCAAGCGGTTTGGCCAAGCGCAGAGCCGCAAACCAGTCTTCCAGGCAGGCACCAACGGGTGAGGCGCAGCGCAGCGCAGCGCCGCGGACCTGCCTCCTTGCCTGCCCCGTAGGAAACAAGCAAATTGCACAGACGCGATCCGCCCGTCTCCCGCCTGTCAAAGCGTGCAATCTCGCGCCCAGGGATGCTGACACCATGCTGGCCTCATCAGCGGCTAAGCTGACCGTCAACACCGAATCGAAAACCTTCTTTCCCACATCACGACCGCAATCGCCTCCCCCTCACGCCGCATGCCCACCACCACCCCCGACCGTCCTGCGCACCACCTCCTCCATCCCCACCACCTCCTCCATCCCCACCACCTCCTCCATCCGCCCATCCTCCACCAACTCCGCATACGTCGCGCACATCCTCTTATGCCCCGCCCTCCAATCCTCCCTCTGGCACTCCCTCCCACAATACCTCACCACCCCACACCCCGCACACTTCTTCGCCCCGCCCTCGGGCTCGCTCCCACACACCTTACACCTTACATCACCAGCCCCCTGCGGCGGCGCCACCGTCACCCGTTCCCCATGCTCGTGATCATTATGCGTATCCTCCATCGCGCAGCGCAGCCGCTTGCGGGCCAACGCGCCGCAGTTGTCGCGCGCGCACACGGGGGTGACGAGGACCTCGACGCGCTTGCCGAGGCGGGGGGAGACGTGGTCGGCGCCGTCCGAGCTGCTGTTGCTGTTGTACGCCGGCGGCGCGTCCTCGTCGACGTGCAGGAAGCTGACGGGCGTCAGCAGCACCGTCGCCGCCTCCTCGCCGCAGATGTCGCAGCTCTGCGGCGCTGCTGCGCGGCACTCGTCTTGGTGCGCGCCGAGCGCGTCGCTGAGGACGTCGACGAAGAGGTCTTGGGCGGAGGCGGGCGGCGCGGCGGTGCCGAGGAGGAGGTCGGGGATGGGGTGGATGTGGGTGATTTTCTTCGTTGTTGTGGTTGTGGTTGTTGTTGGCGCTTGGGATGAGGAGGGGCCGTCGGCGGAGGGCGCGGAGGCGGTGCTGCTTTGGATGAGGAAGTGGAAGGGGATGGGTGTGGCGTCGAGCTCGGTGCCTTCTTCGAGGTTTAGGGGAGTGTTGGCGGAGGGGGGCGACGTGGTTGTGGGTGGGTTCGCGACATCGGCGGCGGTGTTGTCAGTGGAGGAGGGGTCGGAGGCGGAAGCGGGCGCGGCGAGGTCGTAGGTCGGCGCTGCGTCGCTGTAGGCGGGAGGGGAGACGTCGGAGGTGTAGGAGGGCGCGTCGGTGGTGGGTTTGGACGTTGGCGCGGGGTTGTTGTTGGTTGCGGTGGTGGGGTTGGGCGCGGCCCCCTCTGCTGTCGTTGTCGAGGGCATATTGCTTGGTTCGAGATAGGTCGCTTTGGCCTAAGGTTTGGAAGTCGGGTATGCTAAGCGGAGCACCAACCAAGTGTGAGTGCGTCGCGCTTTGGGTATTGGGTTGCGGTGGATGTGAAAGTTGGGTGCTTGAGCTACGCGGGGCGAAGGTGACGCACGTTGATCTGAGGCAGCCGCTTGCGAGCGGAAGCTTCTGGTCATGTTCGATTTTCAATAACCCCGTATCTTTTTACTTCCTCCAATCCAAATTCTACGACTGTTTATTACACAGATGCCGGCATTCAGCGCCACTCTCCACGCGAATTTGTGGTTGTGGTCTTTACGAAGTTGCGGCCGGAGAGCGCGACAGGGATTTTACGCGCTGTGCAGGACTGAGATCACCATGCTCAACTACCACATCCGATACTCTCGAGCTTTTCATCACATTTGTTGAGAAGATATTTTGGTGGGTCTGGCCCATTTGAAATTCTACTCTACCAAAGTCAAAAACAGAGGCCACTCAAGCGAGAGTATATGCCGAAGTCTAAGGCCAGACATGGTCATGCAAATGCAATTCTGTTCCCCAACGCCATATTCTTGCCCTCCAAGTCTAACCCGTGCCAGCCAGAAGACATGCTTTTCAATCATTCGTTTGCGCCATGAACTATTGGTGGTCGTTGATGTTGTGCAAACTCATGTCTTGCGTCGCCATGACACGCGATTGCGACTCATCCGTGGCTCTCCTTTCGAAGTCGCCTGGGCGGCCAGTGCCACCACTACCGATCGCGAAATGGCCGTTGATCGGGGCGTCTTCTTCCGCGGGGATGACGTTGCCGTGCCTGTCAACTTCGACTCCCTTGGCCGCCATGCGGACTTGGCTTTCAGTCGCCGCACCATGCATGACGGCTTGTCTGGCGCTCTCCATGACCTTCAGTTTTCTGCTCTCGCCACGGATGCGCTCGAGCCTGTGGAAGTAGTCGTCATCCACAGGAGTAACGTACTTGCCACAGAAGACACCGACCTCGAACTTCTGGGATGCCGGATCGCGAGGCGAGAGCGAAGCGCAAGCAGCCTCAAGGTCATCCAGAGTCTGATAGATGACTGCATCCGCCCCAATCTTCTCGGCAATTTCGGGCGAAGAACGGTTGTAGGCGATCAGCTCGGATGTCGAAGCAAGGTCAATACCGTAGATGTGTGCGTTGCTAGTCATAAAAGTCAGTACCTATTCGGAAGATGAAAGCTGGAGTAGACTTACGTGATCGGCGGAGCGCAGCTGGTGAAGATGACCTTCTTGGCGCCAGCTTCCCTAGCCATCTGGACGATCTCACGACTGGTAGTACCTCTGACGATACTGTCGTCCACGAGAACAACCACCTTGTCCTTGAAATCAGACGGCTTGGCATTGAGCTTCGCGCGGACACCCTTTTGGCGCAGCTTCTGAGTAGGCATGATGAAGGTACGGAAGATATACCTGTTCTTCACGAAACCTTGAACATAGCGCTTCTTCAGACCAGCAGAGACACACAGAGCAGACGTAATGGCTGTTTCAGGAATCGGCATGATGCAGTCAACCTCTGCGAGACCCTCGGGCCCAAGCTCGTTCTTGATAGTCTCGGCAAGCTTGTAGCCCATCCTACGACGGCTCTCATCGACATCGATGCCATCCATGACCGAGTCAGGACGAGCAAAATAGACGTACTCGAAGATGTCGGGAGTGTAGCCAAGCTGAGGGTGGACTTGACGGAAGATGGGCTCCTTGCCCTTCTCGATGATGACGGCTTGACCAGGGAGGATATCTTGGAAGGTGGTGTAACCGCACTGAGTGAGGGCAACAGACTCAGAGGCCATCATGTAGTCGGTACCATGACCGCTGTCCGAAGGCTTAGAACCCAAAACCATGGGACGGATACCGTAAGGATCACGGAAGCCGATGAGACCGAAACCAGCAAGCATGGCAGTGCAGGCCCAGCCGCCGACGCAGCGCTTGTACATCCTCATGAGAGCGCTGAAGCAGTCTTCAGCGTTGACACGAGCCTTGCCCGTCTCGTTGAGCTCGTTGGCAAAGCAGTTGAGCATAAGCTCACTGTCGCTCTCGGTGTTGATGTGGCGGTGCGCCTCCTGGTCAAGGAATTGCTTGAGCTCAGGGGCATTGATGAGGTTGCCATTGTGGGTCATGCAGATACCGTACGGGCTGTTGACGTAGAAGGGCTGGGCTTCGGAGTTGGCGCTGCTGCCAGCGGTGGGGTAGCGGAGGTGACCCAGGCCCATGAAGCCGGGCAGGTCCGCAACCCTGGAGCCGTCGTGGAAGACCTTGGAGGCCATACCATTGCCCTTGCACTGGTAGAAGCGACCACCAGCCGCGCAGGTAGCTATACCGCAGGCATCCTGGCCTCGGTGCTGGAGCAGGTATAGCGCATCGTGGATCTCGACGGCAGCCGAGGTGGACGCGGGGTCGGCGTGGATAACGGCGATGATACCACACATGTTGCGGGTCCGATAGACTGTTTGCGCGCCATGTTAGCAGTGCGCCGGCAGCTGGTCATCGTATAGGGCAGTGTATGAGCATGGGTCAGAATGTGCTGTTTCCGCAGCTTTGAGCTCGGAAGTCTAACATCTATAAAAATAACACTAGATCATCACGGTAGGGCAGGAAGCAAAGGACGGCGCTGACGGCTGCTGGCTACTGACCTCAAAGGCGGGGCTCGCTCTGGAGGGGCTGTTGAGGATGGCGGAGAAAGTTTTCTCAGCGGTACCGGAGAGCGCGAGGCAGAGGGAGGCCGGACAGAGCAAGCGGCCGCAACGGCAACAACTGAGACGTTGCGGGAGGCGACGAGGGCCGAGAAGCGATTGGGTTGGTGGATGCCATTTTGAAAGGTTAGGTTCTGAGGGCGCAGAGAGGCGCAAAACTTTATGAACTACCAGCGCGGGCGGAACTTCTCGGCTCGCTACAGCCGGACCGACGCAGCCTCCACACGCCGCCAACGCGACTCCCCAGCACAAATGAGGTCTGATCACTTCCCCCGCCGGCCGCCGACCAATCTGCGGACAGAATCCGCAGGATGCCTGACCGTGAATAAGCCCGCCTGCCATTGGCCCCCCTCCGATTATCGCAACGCCTCCAGAATAACCGCCGAAGACGCCCGCTCGCTCCTGTGGTCCGCCAACGCGACGCGTCCCTCAACCATGGCGCGCTTCACCGCCCCACGTGCGAGCGCCGATCTTGACCGCGCCGCACATCATGTTCCACCAACTCTCAACAACAGCATCCGACTTCAGCCAAGCGCTGTCCGCGTGTGCAGCAATCGGGTGAAGGGACTGTGGGCCAATCCTTTGGAATTTGCCAATGATGAAGAGGCCCCACGGCAATGACATATCATGTTCGGGGATGCCTCAGGCTCTTGTACCAACTTTTACTCCCATGAACGCACCCGCACGTCCGATGCATCCTCCGTGGGCCATCAAAGAGCCCCATTATGATGCTTAGTATGTAGTAGCGTTTGTATCCTGAGCCTTGGATGTTTCGGGTGGTGTCTCGACGCTTCTTCGCAGAACAATGAAAATATCCAGCACCAAAAAACATCATGGATAGCAAAGTAAAGTCGGGTCACTCTTGCCGTACGGGCTCATTTTTCTTTCTAGCTGCACGCAGTCTAGGGTCTAGAAGCCAAGTGTGACGTCCGTCTTTAAGCACCAGCGCTATCTCTAGGGCGATGGCTGGAAGTTTGCCCTTCAACACCGCGCCCATTCGAAACACTTGAATCCTCCGGGTCTCTGCATTAAAGAACGGTTGAAAGATTGATAGCACAGATTATGCAATAGTAGTTTGGTGTTCACTAACGTGCCAGGAAACTTGTTGTGCAGGCTTGAGACTATATTTGCCTGCATCACTTCACTTCCACATCTTTCTTCTTCACCTCACCCAGCAACATTGACCATCTGGGTCCTTCCTTTCGTAAATACAACAGTCACCGCCCGAGCTCCGACCCAGCTTCTTCAACCAACCTCAACTTCGACCAAGCGACACCCTTAACCACGCCTGCGCTCAACGGATGGCTCACGACAAGCAGACTCGACCTTCGTTCTTCAATTACACCGACTCGTGACGATCGGATATCTAAGCCTCGCGCCCTCACCACCGTCATGAGTTTCACCGCGGGGAGTGCTCTTGGAGCTGAGCATGAGACGATCGCCGTATCTGACGATGAAGACGGCGAGCTGGCATTCGGTACGTTTTGAACACCTTCGCACCTTCGCTCTTTGAATGAATCGCCAACGCTCCCGCAGACCGTTTCGCTGCGAACGCAGCTCTTGACGACTTTGTCGTTATCGAAGACGACGAGGATGAATATGATCGCTCACCACAACCGCACTCCCGGCTGGGAGTACGCCCAACACAACCAGCATCAAGGCGTAATGCCGAGCCTCAGCGTCACGAAAGGTTTCTCGATTCGTGTAAGTTGCTCAGTGAGGGTGCCCAATCAATGGGACCCAGAGCCTGCACCGTCAAGATCGGAGATACGGTTGAGATCCGTACATCTCAACCCACCGGGGCCGTGAAGAATGGGGACTTCTTGAGAGTCTTCAAGATTGTGGAAAATTCCTTCTCTAGGCACATCAGTTTGCGTGGTCTGCTCTTCAGGCGAAACAGACACCTACAACCAATGCTTCCCCGGAAGCTCAACGAAATCTATATGATGCTCACAATCGACACCGAGGATCCCCGTCCCGGTCATGTTCAGGGCCTGGAAGAGGTGGCTCTGGCGAAGGCTTTCCGGAAACGGAAGCTCAAGGTCACTGATCTTCCGTACCCCACACTCTCGTTCAGAGACACGACTTTCTTTCATTCCGGCATTGCGAATGCAAAAGAATTCGAGCAAAATATTGCGGACCATGAGGTGCTCGTGTGTCGTCACGTCTTCGCGCACATATACGGCAAAGGAGAGAGGGACCGAACTCGCCGAAGACCTTATCAAGGCCTTCTCCGGTACGTCACACGGGAAGAGGGGGACGAAGGCGATGGAATTTTCACTGGGAAGCACGCCGAACGCATCACCCTTCCCGACGACTCCGAGGATGAAGACGATGTTCTTGTTGAGCACAACATGCCTCATGGCCCAAACCGTCTCCGTCGATACACATTCGGAGATGGGTTCCAGGGCGGAGGAGGGGCCAGTTGTGCGGCTAAGCTAGCCGGCTTGAAGATTGCATGGGGATTCGACCACGATGCTTGTGCTGTGACGACAGCTTCAGCGAATTTCCGTCGAGCTCGGATTGTTCGGTGCGAAGCAGCAGACTTCCCACCTCCCGGATTCAACGCGAAGTGCGATATCCTACATCTGTCCCCACCGTGCCAGGCTTTCAGCCCAGCAAACACCAATCCCAACGCTCAAAGGGATGAGATCAATACGAACGCTTTGTTTGCCATTGGAAAGATTATCAGAGCCGCCGAGCCACGGCTCGTCACTCTGGAGGAGACGTTTGGCCTGCTGACGCGAGAGAAGCATACGCAATGGTTCGGCACCTTGCTTTCCTTGATCTACGATGAAGGGTACAGCGTCCGGTGGGCAATACAAAACACGCTCGAGTATGGAGTTTCGCAGCCGCGAAGGCGGCTGGCATTGATTGCGGCAGCGTAAGTCTCACTAACATCTCTAAGTCGGAGAAGACTAACGAGACTGCAGGCCGGGAGTCCCTCTACCGGAAATGCCGAAGCCGACCCATGGCGAACCTGGCTCTGGCCTGCCCAGTTTCGTCACCGTCAGAGAAGCCATTGGCAACATACCGCGAGGCACGACTAACCACAACCCAATGTCAGCCAGACGCATTGACAACATGCCATGGGACCCGGATCATCCGTACAACAAGACCATCATGACGTCAAACTCGGAGGTGTATCACTGGAGCGGCCGCCGCAAGTTCACCAACAGAGAGCTCGCAGGACTACAGGGCTTCCCGCATACCCACACCTTCCACGGCTCGCAAACCAGCATCGAGAGACAGATCGGGAACGCGGTCCCCTCCACCTGGTTCAAGCTTGTGTTCGACGAGTGCATCAAGGTACTCCGGAGGATGGATCGTGCGCAAGGCCGCAGTGCAAGAAGTGCACACGACGACAATGAGGATGGGCGTGAGGAGACAGGCTTGTTCGGAATTCCATCGCGGACAATGTCACCTGCGCCCCGAAACCTTTCTCAAACATCAAAGGGATCCTCAGCCGAGGATGCAATTATGATTGACGGAGACGAAATCATTGTGATAGACTGAACGAGAAGCCCGGTCAGTGGTTGGTATCAAATCCCGCGCGATAGATGGCGGAGTTGGACAAGAGAGACTCAAGAAAAAAGGTGGTTATTTGCTTTCAGAGAGTGTGAATGCTGGGAAGATTTCCAGAAGTACGAGAAAAGCGGGTATATTTTTGAAAGGTTTCTGGGAAGATTGTGCGATGCGGTCATGACTGCGACGAGCACATTCCATATGTGGCCACAGAGGTTGCGCCAGGATTGCGCTTTCGCTGACGACGAGTGCGAAGGTCGGATCTGACAACTCATGTAGACACAAAAGTAATATCCTTGCAAACTGGTATCACGAGAATCAGGATGACAGTTGTGCGCTGCGGCTACTTACTCATGCGATCCGGTGAAGGGGTGCTAGTAGTGGTGCATGCGCCGCTATCTCACGCTCGCTGTCGTCATTTGGGAATTGCGCCTTTTAGGAGCACAACAGCGGCTGCACCGGGCCTTCTGTCAATGACTTCGTGCGAGGTGGTCTGTTACTACGTAGCGTGCCAGCCCCGCGTGCTGTTGTAGGAGAGCTATAGTAGCGCCCGCGGACAAGAGTCAAGCAGGCAATGGGGTGATGCGTTAGTGTGTGCTTCAGATACGCGGCCGCTCGGGATTGGCAGGAAGTCAGGGCTGGCGGAGGGCCAGGGAAGCCGGGTGAGATGTTCTGGATGATTACGGACCGACCTGTTAAGTCTCCGGCGCGTGCATGGTGCGACCGTGGGCCCGAGCGGCGGGGAAAGCAATCGCTGATGCGCGCCTTCCCAGAGACCATCCCAGGATTTGCGGAGAGGTGCCTGACGCAGAGCTGGGATGATTGTCGGGCGCGCGCATGCCCAGCGCCCCATGCCCAGAGAATCGCCCGCGTCGCCATCATCTCGCGGGCCTGCATCGGGCAGTACTGACTCGCCGATGGGTGGCGGGGCGGCGCAGCGGCAGGGCGGGCAGTGGGTTGGGTGAAGAGCCCGGGCACGCGCTACGTCATAGGTCGCGCTCTGCGGATCCATGCCACCACCAGCCCATCGCGACGGCCATCGTGAGCACCTGCTGACCGCGCGTTCCCGTACGCCCCGAACGCCGCTTCCGCTTCTCTGGTCTTCCACCGAGCGCCCTGCTCACGACATCCCTTCACCGACTGCATCCATTCCCCCATCTTCCTCGCCTGCCGCCCGTTGCCACTCGCTGGATTCTTCTGCACCCCTCACTCTTCCACCTATCTGCGTGTATGCAGCGCATGACTGACAGCTCTGCCGACCACACTCTGCAGGGTCCCTGTGCTAGTTGCAGGGGCTGTCCTCCGCCCTCGCTCGCGCCAGCCGCCTAGCTCCAGATCCCTTGCGCCTATCACCAACCACTCTGACGTACCTCCGGCTTTGCATCATCATATAAACCACTCCGCCCGTCTTCATCGCCACCTTTCACATTGGCATACTTCAATCCCAAAATGGCAGGTCTGGCACTGAAGGCGATATCGTACGGCGCAGAGCGCATCCCCGACAAGCTCTTCGACGCCATCCCCGGCGGCTACTTCAGGTCACAAGAAGAGAAAGAGGCCAAGAGGCGCCGCAAGGAAGACAAGAAGCGGGGAAAGCGCCGCGCCCAGAGCGAGGGTCGCGGCCGCAGGCAGCGCTCGCCTTCGCTGACCGAGTCGGACTACTACTCCTCGGACTCCTACACAGACGACTCCGACTACGAGCGCCGTCGCCGAAACCGCCGCAACAGTGACATCGGTCGAGGTCGTGACCGCGGCCGCGACAGTGACCGTGATCGCAAGCATCGCCACCATCACCACAAGGATCGCTCCTGGTCTGGAGACCATGATGGGCCGCCATATGCAGACAGGTCCATTTCACAAGGACATACGCAGGGCTTGCACATCCCTCCTCCACCGATTCAACCGAACGTTTCTGCTACCTTCCCGCCTGCTCACCTGGCTGGCGAGAACTACGCTCACCCGCAGCCCTACAACGCTGCTCACAATCACTACGCCGCGAAGCCTTACAACCCGGCCGACTATGTTCCAGGTGCGATGCACACTCCCGAATACACCAACGGACAGGTTGCACCGATAAATCCCCAGGCCCTCGCGCAGGTTCCGGCTGCGAACCAGCCACCGGTAACTCAACCCTAGGGTATCTGAAAGACGCATCACTAACATTCGCAGGCTGCTGGTTACTACGGCACCCAGTTCCCGCCGCCTCCACACGGATCTCGCTCTTCGCGTGCTTCATCGGTCGACTCGCGTGGCCTCCAATCTGGACCGTACATTCCTCACAGCAACATCCAGGCCGTTCCAATTCCGAATGCTACTGCTGGATCTCACGGTCATTCGCCCTACGGAGCCAGATTCCCATCGGCGACAAACACTCCTCCGTTCAGCCACACCCCGCCTCAGTATCGGCCGCAGAATAGCTCTCCCTACCAGCCCAACTACAGCCCGAACTACCCGGTACAACCGCCTCATGGATATGGCTCACAGCCCATTTCGCGCCAAGGAAGCATCCACAGTGCAAATGCATACGGTGGTCAGGTCGGAGATAGCCTTCGCCATCATGACCGTCACCGTCGCCATAGTATTGCCACGAACCCAGATTCTCGCATGCCGTATCGCACTCCCTATCGTAGCGGGGCTGGATCTTCTACAACCAGCATGACCAACAGCCTTCGGGGCAGCGTGGTCGAGCCTTTCCACGAGCCCGTCCGCGAGCTGTCGAATCAGAACGATGGCATTGACGACCATAGGCGAGCTTTCCCCTATGGTGTCCCAGAGGAAGATGCCGGTGTCATCGTTGAGGCTGCTTCAGAGGGCGTCAACACAGCCGAAGCGTTGAAGCAGCGCCACCAAGCGAGGCCAGGCCGCAGGTCTCACGGTCGCCGTCGGGCTGTGAGGAGTGCTCCCATGGATGGCTATGGCAGCGCCTGATCTCATCTTCATGTCAATTTCCTCCCCTACCCTGCACAAAACTTGAGCGGACCACGATTCTCCTTCTTGATCGGTTTATTCTCCTATATTCTCACTTCCTATAAAATTGGTCGGGCCTTCTTCTTTCAACACCTCATGCATAGCGATGCGCGGTGAGCACTTCTTCAAGACAGGCATTACGAAGCTCCACAGCTGCCTCTTTCCCCTTTCGTAAGGTCATTGCTCTTTCTCAATTTTGTGTACGACTAGCGAATCTTTCGTGCTCTGCTTCCTTCTTGGGGCAGCACCTGGACATGACTCTGGCGACATTTTCGGGTTTCAATATCTTGGAAGGTGAAACTTCCTTTACTTTCCATGCGGATGCAGGGAAAGAGACATACAGGTCTATTCAACACGAAGCATGGACCCAAGGTGGATCGTGGCGGGTATTGTGTATGTTTGATGGTGGTTTGGTGCTTGGTCTGCGTAAGCGATGGCATGAGATTATGATTACGACCCCTTGACGAAGTCTATGACAGTAGACAAATTCCATAGATGAATTCATGTTTCGAGATTATGTTTTTTATGAGTGGTCTATGGCAGGTTACTGGTGCTACTGGGAGACTGAATGGTGCGGTGGCGACGTCCTCGACGTCGCCGACCGCGTGGCACGAGTTGCGGCGCGTAGTGCTGAAGTAGTAGGGCTTCACGAGAGCAGTAGTCGAGCACAAAGATCTCATTTTCTTTTGGAGCCACGAGCACCCGCAGAAAGACGCACGCAACGGACCTATAGCGTGAAGTGTTGCTTGGGTTCATAACGTCGTTGAATGCGTCGAACGGAAGGAAAGACGAAGTGAAAGTGGGGAGAATGGCGTGTGGAGTTCAGGTCAGATTGAGTATACAAGAAAAAAAGTCAAAGGAGCAGGCCTGGCTAAGCACCCATGTGCCGGAGCCCCAGTATACATATCTGCAGCCTGTCTAAACGCAAACACACACCCACACTCCGATTGGCCCCGGGGGGGCCGTCGACCTCCCTCCCTCCCTCCCTCCCTCCCTCTTCGATCCTCCCCACACCACTGCCACAACCTCGGCGGATTATCCACAAAAAACAACCTCTGCACCTGCTGCTGCTCGCTCCCCGCTCCCCCCATAAGCGTGTCCACCAACGCCGCATCATCCGCCTCCCTGAACTCCCACGGCACCAACTTCCCCCCACCCCCGCCTTACTCGCCGTACGCAGCGCAATCGCTGTCATATATAAACTACCACATCCGGGCCCGCGTTGATAGATTGCTCCGGGGCAAACGGTCACGTGGAGTCGATGGCAGTGACGAAAACGATGACGGATATCGGGACGAAGGCTCATTTGTACAGTTCGTGTCAAGACGTATGGATCGACTTCGTTGGATGAGGACGAATACGGCGGGTGTAAGGGACTAAGAATAGGAAAAAAACGGATTTGTTAAAACCGACTTCCACGCCGCTCAGTGTAGTTTCGAGAAGGCACACCCGTCCTAGCGTCCATTCGCCCAAAGCCACCACCCCATCCAACCACGCCCCAACCCTCCAACAAGCCTGCCTGCCCTACTTCCTCAGCCTCTTCCACAACGCCGGATAATTCCCAAAACGCAAAATATCTCCATCAACAAGATGCTCCGCAACACCCTCCGTGCTCGCCCCGTGCTCCACCAGCATCTCCGCCACACGCAACCTCCCCCCATCCAACGCCGCCCCCACCCTTCCATAAAACGTCCCCGTATCCAACGCGATCCGCAACGCCGACGGGCCATGCCCCGCATTAAACCCCGTCGCCACCACCCCCGTCCCCGCATCGACATCCACGCCCTTCGCAAGCAACAGCGCCACCGCCTCCCCGTCGCCGCACATAGCCGCCAGATGCAGCGGCCGGCCCGCCCACGCGTCGCCCGCGTACAGGCCGGACGGCTTGACGAAACCGTCGCGCCAATGCGTCGTCGCTGCGTGCGGGTCGGCGCCGGCGTCGAGCAGCGCGGTGGCGACGCCGGTGGCGTTGCGGTGCAGCGCGACGTGCAGCGCGCGCCACCCGTGCGCGTCGGCGATCTCGGGGGAGGCGCCGGAAGCGAGGAGTTGCTGCACCCGCGGCAGGTCGCCGAGGGCGGCGAAGTGCTGGAGGAGGGTTTGGCCGTCGCTGCCGCGGGGGGCGTTTAGGGTGCCGTCGAGGGCGAGGGCGGCGCAGATGCGGGCGAAGACGGAGGCGGCGGGAGGGGTGGCGGCCTCGTTGGAGGCGGCGGGGGGGCGGAGGTGGGTTGTCCAGTGGCCCGCGCGGGGGTGGGAGTGGGCGTGGTGGAGGAGGCGGCGCAGGGCTTCGTCGTGGCGGCTGAGGAGGGCGTGGAGGAATGCGTCGAGCCCTTTGCTGTCGGTCTTGAAGGGGTCGGCGCCCACGTCGAGGAAGGATTGCGTGACGGCCTCGGAGTCGATGCTGCGCACGGTCTCGAGGAGCATGGTTCTTTTGTTGTATTCGTCCTCGGCGTTGATGTCCACCTTGAGCCTTGGCAGGTCGGCCAGAATGGGCGCAAGGTTTTCTGGGAAATCGGACAGGTCTTTCTCGTTGAACATGTAGGTGACGGAGTACGTCTCTGGGGAGAGCCAGGCACCGCGATCGAGAAGAAAGCGTGTCGCCCTTGGTTGCAGCTGATAAACTGCCATGAAGAGCAGATGATCAAGCGGGAAAGTGGTGTTGAATGCGGCACCTCTATCCTCAAGTGCTTCGAAGAGTGTCCAGCTCGTGGCTTTCAATGCCAGAGTAAGCGGCGTGAAGACGTAATCGCTTCTTGTGTAGGAGTGGTAGTTCGGCCTTTCCCTCATTGGCTGGCCTGGGGGCGCATTCCAGTCTGCGCTCATGGCACCCGGACCACACTTCTCTGCCAACAAGTCGATGATTCCCTCGATTTCTTCCGCCTTGAGGTTTTTGTCGTTCCTGCTAGTCAAGTGATGGAAGGCGTTTCTTCCAACCTTGTCGATTGTAGCTTCCGCGCCGGCGTCGATCACCATCTTGACCACTTCGAGGTTTCCATATCTTGCAGCGTAGTGCAAAGCATTTCTCCCGCTTCTGTCTTTGGAGTTCACATCCGCACTGGCATCAAGCAACTGCCTGACGATTTTGGGATGACCACTCTTGATGGCGTAGAGCAAGCATGACTTCTCATCGTAATCCTTCAAATTGGCGTCAGCATGGCTCGCTATCAGTAGCTCGATTATCCTGGACGATGCCAATGCGCTTTCGGACTCATCATCCAAGGATACCAGGCCACATGCCAGCATCAAGGGGGTCCTTTGGACACCATCCTCTTTAGATGGTCTCCCCTCATCGGACCAGTCACGCGCGGTCCGGGGATCTCTTTTCGATGTTGACCTTGCATTCGGATCAGAATTCCACTTCAGCAACATGGCTACCGTGTCATCGAATCCGTTCATTACAGCCATATGGAGTGCGGTGAGGCCACTATGGTCCCTCGTCGATGCATCAGCTCCGTGCTGTAGAAGAATCTCCACGAATCGAGGGTCTTTCCTGAACGATGCGGTGTGCAACGGGGTCCGACCGCCCACGTAAAAGTTGACGTCCGCCCCGAGCTCTATCAGGAGCTGCAAGACAAGCGGTTGTGCTGCCTTGATGGCAACGTGCAGAAGTCGAGACTTCCAGTCGTCTGCGGGCGGTGGTCGATTCCACGAGTAACGTTCGAGATAATGTGCCGGACCATTGATCATCTCTGCCTTCTCCCTCAGCCTCCAGATATTGTGCAGCGTCCGGTCGAAATGTCCAAGGGACCAGAGCTTTTCGTAATCCTCAACGGCCATGTCAGGTTTTTCAAGGAGGCTCGGGACTTCGTCGTTCTTCATGTCCGCAGCCATTTCGATCGAGGCTTCGACGTAATCACGCTCTTGTTCGAAGCTCAGCTCCCTGGCTTGGTTGTCCTCGTCCTGCCTCATCCGCGCCAAACAGCGCTTGTAGTGCTCGACGAGGACCTGCACCACGCCGAAGTGCCGCCTCGAAATGGCGTACTTCAGTGCCGTCCATCCGCTGATGTCACGCACAAGGTGCTGCGCTCCGCTTTCCAGCAATTGGTGCAGGATGGCGATGTCATCATTGAATGCCGTCCAGAAGAGCGGAGTCCATCCTTGAGAATCCGTCGCATCGAGGCGTGCTCCACCGTCGACCAGGACTTTGACGATGGCCGAGTTGCCGTTCGAAACAGCCCAGTGGAGAGGAGTCCAGCCCTGGGAGTCGGGAACGGACGGATCATCACCGCGGGCAAGCAAGGCGGCTGCTGTTTTCTCCAGACCCCAGTATGCTGCGATATGCAAAGGTTGCTGGTCTCTGGGCGTCATTTCGAACGTCGCTTCGGCAACACCCGGGCTCTTCAGCCCGTGACGGTTCTGTAAGACCTGGAAAGAGCTACTGCGCAGGGCCTCGTCGTCTATGAGAGTCATGATGGAGCTAGTCAACTGCTCTTCAAGGTCTGGAATCTCGATATGCTTGCCCCAATATCGGGCAGCGTATGGGAGAAAAGGTAGTTTTTGTAGGCGTTTGTCAAGGCTTTCCAGATTCTCGCACGCCCCGGCTCGCATCTCTTGACTGCTGAGATAGAGCAAAGACGTCTTTGCAATGTCTACCTGGATGGATGCGTATTCGTTGCTGTAGTGGCTGCGGAAGAATTCGTAGGCGGAGGTGTGAACCATTCCAATGGTACCGTCTTTCGAATTTTCGGTGACCAGGCCGGCACACACCTTCAAGAGCATCGTTAAAGGCGGGCAATTTTCCGGATCAATCTCATCCTCGTCCTCGTCCTCGTCAACGGCGAAGGCATGCATGACTTCAGCGGCTTTGAGCCGTCGGTGAGAGTGTGTGATCCATCGAATGAGTCGATGCGCCAATTCCCTTTTGTCTTTTGGCTGTGCTTCGATTCGTTCGAGACTGGTCTGGAACGCCTCACTGACTGTCACAGGCAGCGACTTCACCGTCTTCCGGATCTTTTTCAAGGTGCTCAGTTCGAGCAACTGGTCCAGGAACAATTTTGCGAGGAGGAAGATGCCATCAGCTCTTTGGACAACGGCATCAACGATATCATTGATGGCAGCCAAAGCGTCGCAGAAATCACTCTCTGCGAACCGCGATCTGATGTACGTCGCCAGATCTTCCGGGCTTGCGTTTCTGATGTGGATGTGCTTGGCAGCTGAAAGAGGTCCACGAACTTCGGGAATATCTCTGCTGGTAACACAGACTTTGCAGCCAGCTTCGGCGAAAGCCTGTAGAAGGGAAACAATTTCCTTGGGATGTTCCAATTCATCCGGGGCGTCTAGAACCAGGAAGATGTTTTTGTGGTTCAAGCAGGTCGTGTGGAGGGCCTGCGCCAGGCTTTCGGTGCTGAAGTTCCGTCCTATGCTTTGGCGCTGCTTGTTCAATTCAGAAAGCACGGCAGAGTCTCCCTGTTCTGCTAGCTGCAGCAGAATACTTCGCAGAATGACAGCGGTGCTTTGCTGTGTCCGAGAGGAGAAATCGCAGAAGAAGTAGACGATGCAGGCAGAAGAATCCTCGGAAAGGTCTCGAATGACGCGTGACCTATACGTCTGAGTGTCAACAATAGCTCAGCATGCGGAGTGGATGATCGTACGCTAACAGTGATTTTCCAACACCGGCTAATACCTGTCAGCCGGAGCCTTTTGCGGCAAATCCGCCCATTCACTTACGAGGTCCGAAGCACCACAAAATCGAAGGTTTGCCATCGCGCCAATCTCGATACTCGTCACAGTCCAGGAGCCATTGGCCGGTCCCAGGGTGTGGGAAGGGGACGGACTGAGAAGCGGTCGTCTGGCTTTGCAGCCATGCTACTAGCGTTTCCCGCTCTTTCTCTACACCAATGTCAGCCATGGGGTCGGTCGACAACACGCTGAAGATAAAAGCTACCTTTGTTCAGATCCTCAACTTTGCGGTGTGTAGCCGTGGTCGTCGTCCTGGCCTTGTCAGCCACAGGATGTCGAAGAAGAGGTGGCCACATACAGCACGTTCGACGTCACAAACGCCGAAAAGATGGCATTGAGCCTCTGCAAAGCATCGACATGCTTGCGCAGCTCCTTCTCTCTGAACGGCCAGATGAGCCTCGACGAGTGTTTCTGCAGCTCGGAGCGGAGGTCGAGCAGCTGCACGTGCGACTCGGACACGACATTCGCAGAAAGCGCGGTCGGGCGCTGTGCCACCAAACCAAGCGACTCGGCTTCCTGGCACGCGTCCTCGGCCTGCAGGAGAACGCTGGTCAAGGCCAGTAGCTCCTGCTCAAAGCGCGCGCGTGAGCGGTCGGCGGACCTGACGTCGGAAATGTAGCTGTGGCTCAGGTTGACAATCTGCCAGGCTACGGTAACGAGGCCGGCTATGCCAGAAGCAATGCCGATTGGGTCGGCCATGGTAGATGGAAAGGCTCGAGTGGAGTTGTCTGGCGGTGCGCTAGGCACGTCTTTTCCGTCGTCGTGCTCCAGGCAGCAGCGAGGCTGTGTGGGGGGACCAATCAGCTTACGCTTCACTGTACGACGGCGCAGATGAACCACAAACGCATGTCTCATCCCACTTTGAACGGGCTTATTCCATGCTCGAAGCCCTTCACTTTGTTCATACCCAGCGTTCATCGCGAGCACTCTTTGGTACCGAGCTTTTCGCATCATCGGGCACATTGGCGAGATCTCCGTCGCATCGGAGAACGCGACCAACCTTGTTAAAATTCAACTTGAGCTGCGAACCGGCCAATTTGTACCTACTCAAGTGGGTGGCCATTGGGGAATCCCGGCAGTTGTACGTTTTGCGTTGTGCTCAAGTCAGGCCCTCAGGACTCTGAGCAGGGATCAGGTGAAGAAGGCCGCCGGGTAACTATCCGGCGGCTCAGGCGATTTAGCAGGAGCAGGAACAACAATGTTGCAGGGCCGGCGGGTATATAGGTCTACCCAACCGACCTTTTACTTCTCCCGTTCTTTTTCTCTTTGTAATTAGCATTCTTCCTGACAACAATACCATTCTTTTGGTCTTAGCTTGCTTACACTCATGCCATGCTTGGTTTATCTCTTTTACCATTTACTTGGCATGAAAGGCTTTTGCCCGACATCTGAAAAGTGTACCTGTAGATTTGATATGTACTTTCCTTCCTCGTCTCCGATCTTAACAATGCGATTCCTTGCTAGCTGCCTTGAGAGTATTATGACTAAACGACGTCTCTTCTACAGCCCGCGGCCTCTTAAATACTATAGGTTCTTAGCAAGTAACCTTGGGTGTTCTTCCCAAAGCCTGTTGATCTCAGCTCCGGATGAAATCTCGATATTGTTTGGTGGGGAAGGCGGATAAGCTTAAGCAATTGCTTAGCTCCCGTCGGGCCGATCCCAAAAGCATCCCACGCGAACACCACATCATCAGCCAGACGTTACGAATAGGCAATTACAAGTTCTCGCCTGCGCCACAGGCAAGACTGACGCAACCGCCCGGTGGCTACGTAAGTGACGCATGCCGAATCTGCCATGGCGCCAGGCGCTACAGTGTCCGCCGCCGGGCAGAAAATGGGCCCTCAGCAAGAGTCATCTGCACGATGGGGAGATTGGCCGTAGGCGAGAGATGCAGGAGCTGGCACATGAAGCGGAAGGGGGCCGAGGCAAGAGCGATCGAGAACCGCATTTGCGTGTGCGTCCGCGATTAGCTGAGAGGGGTTGTGCCTGAAGGCAACAATGTCGAGAGCTGGCAGAAATATCGATGAACAAACAGCCCGCTCTTCAGTGTCCGGCCTTGTTCTTGCTCCAAGCCCTCGAGGTGCTGGCGAATACTTGCGTGCAGGCAGTGGTTATCCTTGAGCGTTGGGAAACCTGTACTATCACCATCTTCTAGTCTTGCTGCTCGACATAGTCTGGAGGAGATCTTCCTGCCAAAATTCTCCATTGTCATGATGACTGACCGGATGACTATCTTGGTACCAACAACTTTCGGCTTTCGGCTTCAACTACCGCGTTGGCATATACATGGCAAGCTCTCCTCGGTTCGATCTGACTACTTGAGCATAGATAAGTCTTGCGAGCAACACACCCTGAATGGCGAGCAGGGCTCCCAGTCAATCTGAGAATTGACCAATCTGAATCAATTTCAAATTGGAATCTGAGATTTCATTTTACTTACCCAATTTGGGGGCTAAATTAACAAACCAATTTCGTCCCTAAAAGTAGCTAATTAATTTAATTAATCTAGTACTAAAATATACCGCCATAACGATAGATGGCCTTACGAGGCTATAGAGAACGTAATTTCGATGCGAAAGTACGTTAAATTAGTTATCTTTAAAATACGTGTGATGGTTAGAACGTAAGATAATTTTATATAGTATTAAGCCGGATAATGTTCTTCCGCCCGAAGCTAAGCCTATTCAGGTAAACGCTTACACGGGCCACGGCGGCGGCGGCGGCGGCGGCGGCGAGGGTGTAAAACTCAACACCACGCCAAGAATCGTGACCCAATTACCTGGTTAAATTGCAAATAAACTAATCTCAAATTGCTAAAGTCTTGGCAAGTTAATTCGTCACTAAATTACTTGCAAACTGGGACTTCAAATGGCTTGAATTGATTGAATTGATTGACTGAAAGCCCTGATGGCGAGGGCTCAAGTTCTTTGAAGCTTCAGGGTTCGGCTCACTTGTTCTGCGATCAACACTATCGTTAAGTTCTTTCATCCGCGGCAATACCTACAACTCTACGTGACCAGCCTTGCTGCCATTCGTTGTGATGTTCACCTTTCTTGTTGTTCCCATCTTCAGCCGTGTATGACAGCCCTCTTCTTAGTCAAGCGCCCACTGCAGCCTAAAGAGCGCTGGCGTGGGGGCCAGCGGAGTCGTCTGACCCATCTCCGCCATCCTAACCAGCTTCACTACCTCCATACCCCCACCCACCCCACCGATCCCCAAAGACACGAAAATCATCGGCAATGGACGCCATCCTCCCCCACGCCTCCCGCCGCACCTTCACCCTCCCCGTCCCCTGCGCCTGCGACCCGTACGCCTACGACGGCCGCGGCTTCGAAGACTACCCGACGCGCGCCGGCTGGCGCCTCGAACCCGCGCGCACCGCCTCGGACGCCGAGCACGGCAACGCGTCCGTCGGCCACTGCCTGCGCGGGCGCATCCCCTCTCCCTCCCCCGTCCCCGACACCCCCTCGCACGTCGCCGCCTTCCTGCAAGCATGGCTCTTCTTCGGGCCGCTGGTCGAAATGATGGCGCTGCGCGACGTACCCTTCGACCCCGCCTGCATGGTGGTGGACTCTCGCCCGACGGCGATGGAAGCGACACTGGAAGGAGGCGGCGGCGGCGGCGGCGGCGGCGGAGGAGGAGGAGGAGGAGGAGGACGAGGACGCTTCATCACCTTCGCGCCGCTCCCCGCCCTCTTCCGCGCGTGGCGGGCCCGCGGCGCGCACCTGCCGCGCGCATCGTCGAGGGCGCGCTGGCCTTCGCGGCGCGCAACTTCGCGGCGCCGTTCGACAAGTGGCCGCGGCGGGTGGATGCCGGCATCGAGGTGTCCGTGTTGGCGCTGCTGGAGGTCGTCGAGATCGTTCTGGTGGCCGATTTGGATGGGCCGGGGGCGGAGTCGCGGATGGGCGGGCCGTCGCTGGCGGGCGCGTTGGAGGAAAGGGCGAGGGGGTTGGGGTGGTGTCCGAGCGAGCTGCCGTTGGTGTTGAGGGGGTTGGACAATTTGGGCGTGTATTTCGCTATGACGTTGGAGAGGCGCGGGTTGGGGTTGGATCATGCGAGGTGTGGGCGGACGAAGTGCAGGGCGAGGGATGTGGGCGAGGGCGGCTATGTGACGCGGCATGCTGGGGACTGTGGGGAGGAGGAGTCGGGGTTTGTGGGCGTTGATGAGGGCGCTTTGGAGAGGATGCTGCAGACTGTGAACTGTCCGCTGCCGTGTGTCAGCGTGGCTTCGCTGGGTGGGATGGGTGTGGAGGGGATGATGCTGCCATTGGTGCCGGCGGAGAAGTATCTCGCCATTTCGCATGTGTGGTCCGACGGCTTGGGCAACCAGAACGGGAACTCCTTGCCGCTGTGCCAGCTGAAAAGGCTGAAGCGGTTGGCTGACCAGCTTGGTGTCGACAACATCTAGATCGACACACTGTGCGTCCCGTTCAGGAATGGCCCGGGCAAAAGGGTCGTTCTGAGCCGTATGAACGAAGTTTATGAGTGCGCAGATGCTGTGCTTGTCCTGGACGAGGATTTGCTGCTTACCACCATCCACTGCAGCAAGGAGGAGAAGCTGTTACGAATTCTGCTCTCAGGATGGACTCGCAGGCTTTGGACTCTCGAAGAAGGAATGCTGGCACGCAAGAAACTCCTCTTCGCGTTCCGGGATGGCATTGAAGGAATACCCGAGGCTTCCGACCTGGGAGAAGAGAAGGTTGCATGGGACACTCAATCGGTTCTGGATCAAGTTCTCCCACGGAGGAGGGTGATGCACTCAGCCGTGGTGAACACCGAGACGGACACTGCCGATAACCGACCCTGGCATACTCTCCTCGGCGCCGCATCGTATCGATCCACATCGCGCAACATTGACGAGACCATCTGCCTCTCGCACATCCTGGGCCTCGACGTTTCTGACCTAGTGCACATCACGGATGAGCGGGAACGCATGTGGCACTTCTTTATCTTGCTCGGGAATCTAAACATCAAACTTCCGCAGAACCTCCTTTTCTTTTCCGGCCCAAAGCTCCCTTTCCCCGGTTTCCGTTGGGCTCCGACATCATTCATCGACATTGACAATGTCAGCGGTGAAGAGGAAGATGGCATGGGTTCTGATATCGGGAGTATGATATCCCGCAGCGGGGGAGAAGGCTGTACCTGGTCACCCACTGGAGGCTTCGAGATCGCAACTAATCGCTTGCGGCGGATCCTGTCTCTTCCACCTGGGGAGCCCGTCAAGCGTGCCATATTCTTCAAAGAAAGACAGACATGGCGGGTCATCGTTCCCAAAACAGGGCCAGTTCCTGAAGTTGACGGAAGCCGCAGTCATTGGAACGATACAGCCGCGGCGAGGATCTTTGGCTCGCACGACCCTGTGTTTCGCAGCGACGGTCCATGGGCGAAGCTCGCGGACAAGATCAACGGAGATGGGATGCTCTACCTCATCCAAAGAGATGCTTTTAAGACAAGTGGTCCTGCAATCCTGGCGAGTTCAAGCAAAGGTACGAAACATACGAAAGCGCTGCCACTGCCACAAGCACATCCGTATGAGGTGGACCTGGAGGTTCAGGTTCATTGTTACGCGATTGAACATGGAGAAAGACTCCCCAAGGCAAGCATTAATGATACGTGGGAGGCATACAGTGAAGAGATGAATGACTCATTGGAGGAAAATTACAAGAGATACTTCCGCAATGATCAGTGCACTCTAGGGTCAGTCGAAATTTACGACGCTGAGGGCACAGAGGGGTATGACTGGCGAAGGGATGGTCAGATCAAGTGGATTGTCTCATGATGGGCGCCCCTTTCCCATTGAAATCTGGAACCTAGTACAATAAGAGAACTCCGTTAGTAAGCCCGGCAACCATCATACTACATAAATTTTGAGGTCATAGTCAATCGCAGTGCACAGTGGACTAATGCATTGAGGTATTCATTTTCGACTTGAAGCGCAGTAGTAAGCGAGGATGAAGTGAATGAAGTAACGCCCAAATTTGCCACCACGTACGAAAGTGTTAAAGAAAATCATTTCAGGCTGATCGGATCTGACGTATCCTTCATAATTTTTGTCACCCAAGGCGTCAGCTTCGTCTCGTCGTTGAGCTTGCCCCCGGAACTGGAAATGTCATAGAAATCCAAATCAATACAACAAGGGCCGACAAACCGAAAATTTCCGCCGTCTTTCCGAAGAATGACCGGACGATCGCAATCTCCAACAAGATAGAGGAAGTCTCCAGACTTAGTTGCCGCAGGCACCATTGCAGGCACGTTCGGAGAATCTTTCAGCAGCGGCATGTCAATCACTGCAAAGCGTCGAAGGTATGACCTCCTTCGAAACACGTCAAAGAAGCTCCTTGCCACTATTTCATCAGGTGTGAGGGTGACCGTGTCTGACGGAGTAGCCTCTTTCGTTGATGGCTCGGCCGGGGCTGCACGCGTCGTGCGTTTGCTGAGAGCTCCTCTGAGATCATTTCTGAGATCGTCTAACAACTTCTCCAGCTTCAGTCTCTTAGTCTTTCTGGCGTAATCGACCATGAATTGACTGTCCGATTGGCCCAGTAGAATAGGTTTCCAGCACTTTGAGCGTCTCACTCCATTTCGGTGTGCTATTTGAAGGAAAGTACTGAGCCTTGTGAGAAGGCCAAAACAGTCGTCGGCGAGGTAGTCGTCATCTTTATCGGTCAAATGCTTTTTCTGAAATTGGCCTATTTGGCGCGCTTGCAAGGTGAGTGTATTGTCATTCGAAATCTTTGCGTCTGATTTCAAGAAATCACATATCTGTGTTTGGAAGATTGGCCAGGGCTCCATCCCGTTGTCTCTTGAGAAATCGGGTAGCCAAGATGGAAATTTGTTGTCCGGTTTCGGACGAAGATCGGGTTGGCTCGCGCACAGGATGTTCATCGACCCGATTGCTCGCTTGGAACCAGTGCCTTGTTTTCGTTGGGTGAATATGAAGTTCTTGAAGAGACGCAGAGACACTTCACGGAATGACCAGCTGTACTCGAATTGGGAGAGGTCAGGTATGTCAGGATTCTCGAATGACTCAGACTTCTTGAACAGGGTAGGATCCCTGAGTCCGACGATGCTGAAGATCTTGTCGTTTTGTTTGGTAGATTTAAACCGTCGAAGCTGCACGAACATGTTCATGAGCCAGTCTGGGCCTCTCTCGCCTTCTTTGGTCTCCCTGTAGCCAGCAAGATGCCCAAGGGTCGTCAATGAGGAAGTTGGCATAGCCCACGTCTCGCTTGACATATGTGTGCGCTTTAGTAGTCTTCCTTCAGAGGTGAATGGCGCTTCACGACTCTTGAGGAACTCATTGATAACGACTGTTGCGTCTTCCCACGACGTGGACGATTCCCCGCAAACGAGTTCGATCTTCGTGGCCTTGACAATCTCTTGTACTACCCAAACTCTGGTCCAGTACTCCCTCTCCATAATTGCGACTAGAGCTCGACGTAAGCGGTTCTCGGGTTCCTGGGTGATGCGTTCGCGAATTTCTTCGTTTTTGTCGGGTTTTTTGGCCTTTTTACCCTGCGCACCCTTCTGATCCTTCTGACTCGTATTCTCCTTCGCATCTTTCGCACCCTTCCCCTTGATGAAGGCCATGGCTAAATCGCTGTTGTTTGCCGCTGGTCCCAGCCACACCACAACGCGCTCCGCACGGTTGTAAATATCCGGCATTATGGCCAGCTGGGCTTCTTTCTCGTCTTGATTGCCTTGGTTAATGCACAAAGCATCAATCCACATGGTTCTCTTGCCCTGACGTTCGCCCTCACGTTCGCCCTGACGTTCGCCCTCACTTTTGCCCCCACCTTCGCCCCCACCTTCGCCCTCACCTTTGTCCTCACGTCTGAGATGGCGAAGGGCCGTGTGCAGGTTGTGGGTCACCGAGAGCCGCTTTTCACCCACTCGAATGTCGAACTCATGGCGATCATCGCCCCAGACGTATGAAAGGGCCTCATAGGTCTTCTCTTCTTTGTCCAAGCGGGAGGTACGAAGTTGACAAATAATCGGTTCATGGGGTTGCTTCGCAGGCAGCAGTTCAAGCAAGCGGAATTTTTGCTTGAGTGTTCGGCCGGGACCATGGCCGGTTTTATCGCTGGTTTTCTTGCTGGATTTTCGGTCGGATTCTATGATGTTATCGTAGACGAACCGGCCAGCCGATCCGGATTCCTGGGCTCCCGATGTTTGTGAGGCCATGGCCGCCACTTGCGTAGGATAAAATGGAAGAAGAATCCTGAATGTCGAGTGCAGGAATGACGGCGGCTGGGTCTGGAAAAATGAGAGACGGCCTTCCTCCACCCCTCATTCTTAACAGCAGGCCACTCATTTGGCTTGTTCTGTCCCCACTCGGGTGATTGTGGCCTGAGATGCGGGGATGAGCTACGGGAGAACACCATTCCGTATTGCCATGCGGTGTAACACTACTGCCCAACCAACGCAGTTTCCGGCCCACCAATATATGCGGAGGAAACCCTTCCGAGCCTTTTACCCGAGCTTTGCGCATGTGAAAAAGCCGATATGGACAGCATCGTTCACCAACCCAATATCAGTGTTAGGATCAAAGCAGACACAGCCTTAGCTTTATGCAAAATAAATTCTTTGTAGAAAGTGGCAGGGTTAGAGTCTGCATCTGATCAGTGAGGGGACTGCGACATACGAGCCATGCATCACTCACACATCCAAGCCAGCCTTCTTCGCTGCATCGACTCGTTAGTGTCTTTGTCGCTCTTGAACGAACTGTCTTCCAGCCGCAGCAGGTATGCCAGCCTGACTGCCAGACCCAGTATTGACCAAGCCGCACCTTCTCCGCCGTCGGTAGTCTGTGCCCAGCGTGCCCAGTCAATCTGAAAATTGACCAATCTGAGCAAGCCTTGCAATTCAAGCGCTGCTTTTCTTTCACTTACCTAATTCGGGTACATTACTTATAAATCAATTCTCTTCTCTAAAAAAGGTAATCAATTTAAGTTAATTTGCGCTAAAATTTACCGTAAGAACGATAGATAGTCTTATTCGACTATAAAGAATATAATTCCGACGTAAATACGCGTCGAATTAGTTATACGTATAATAGTCGGAATCGTAAGATAATTTTATATAGTATTAAGTTTTATCGTTATTCCGCCCCGGAGCTAAGCCTATTCGGGAAAGAGCGCGTGCCATGCGGTAGATGGCGGAGGTTTAACACCACGGCGGCGACGGCGGCGGCGGCGGCGATAGTAGTAGCAGCAGCCAGGAATAAGAGAATCGCGGCGGCGGCGGTAGTAGCAGTAGTAGTAGTAGTAGAAGGCTTACTACTATGCCAAGAATTGTGACCCAATTTACTAGTAAAACTAGTACCAAACAATTTAAACCGACCTCTAAGCCTAAATAAGTTAAATCGCCTCTAAAATACCTACAATCTACTACTTCAGATGGCTTGAATTGTTTGAATTGATTGGTGGGCACGCTGTCTGTGCCTGCTTCAATGGGGTCCATGCTCCCAGCAACAAAAGTCCGTCCACGCAACCAACGTTTCTGATCATAAACATTCCCAGAAAAACGTCAAGAATAAGGATCTCCATAGACTCTTGTGGACGTTGGCGAGATCAGGGCGCTCTCTCGTTGTCCTCGGCAGCGTGGGCCAGAATTAACAATGCGTCGGAAGGGCTCTGTAGATTGCCATGCCCACGCTCGTCTCGAGGCGATGGTCCCAGTGGAAGGAGTTCGTAGTGAAAGGGGGCTCTTGTTGACGTATTCCGTCGCCTCTCAAATGCGCGAAATTGCCGCCCCGCTCCAACCCGGCGAGAATGCACTCTGCACCTTCTTGTACGCATCTTGCGCAAGACGGCTTCCCGAACTCGCCGTAGCACTGCTTGTAATCTCTACCGCAGTTGTTGCAAGAAATTGGGCTCTTACAAGTCGCAACACATCTTCCTGCTCCGACACCTGACACGCTCTGTATTGCCGCACGCCAGTACCTCGCCATTGTCAGTTCAAAGATGGATCGGAAGTGCTTGGCGATGATGAAGTGGAGCATATTAGTCCTTGGAAGAGAAGAGGGGTGGTGTGGCTGAGGAAAGTCAGACTTTGATGCTGGCGGACGTGGCCGAGAAGTTGGGGGGACCAACTGGGTCCCCAGCCTCCGCCGCAAACGCCTTCTCCTCCGCCTCTCCACCTCAGACGAAGCCCCCAAGTACATCAGCTTACTCTATCCAGCCGCGCAACATTGAACAGCTCTCATTAATGTTGTTTGCATGCAGGAATGCTGACGTCTGGGTTCGTCCGAGACCAAAGAAAGGCTTCGTGCGGCTATGGTGGTGGTATTTTGGGCTGTTCCGCTGCACAGCCATTACCGATAGATCACCAAAATTGACCACTCTAAGCCTCAAATACTAGTTTACGATTGGCGCTCATCTGTGAGTTTATAGAAGTCTCCTCCACCCAGGGTCCCGTTACTTGATGAATACTACGCATAACTCCCGTTTCAACGGAAACACCGTAGCCAAGCATAAAGGCCAAACATACTTAGAGCCGCGTAAGGATTTTAATGCCCTTGGGAAGATATCGGGGGCTGTCAGCAAGAGGCGCAGGATGTCAGCCTCGGTTTCTCAGCTTCTGCAGTCAAATGTGTGCCTTTTTCTTTGCTTTTCCGAGCCGCTTCCCCTATTTATAGCTGTCTTACCTCTGTACGACAACAAAAACTAGCTATTTCATGAGAAACGTCTTCATGCAAACCCCGTTCAAAGCCTGACCATTCCTTCTATCACCATCCTTCCTCGCTATGAATCCGGCCGACCACACGTACAGCAATCTGGAAGTGGATATAGCCGCGCAGGGCGGGACACTCCCAGAGCCGCTTCCATCAACGGAGAAAGAACCAGTTCCCACAGCAGAAAATGAAGCACTGTTACCAGTTGAGAAAGAAGTTGGTACTCACAGACTCGGAAGAATATGTGGATTTCGGCCAAGGGCGTTCTGGACATTCGCAACATTGTTTGTACTCGTCATCATCGGCGCAGCTGTTGGCGCTGGGGTTGGTGCGACGAGAAGCTCAATTCAGAATGATCAGCCAGCGAATGCGACGACCGATGCGAATTCGAACGGTCTCCTGTCAACTACAAAACTGGCAACCTTCAACTATACAGTAGATACTACCGAGTATTCTTCCGTGTTCTTCCAAGGCAAGGACTCGACAGTATACCATTCACGTTGGAGTTCCTCGGATAAGACTTGGTCAACAAAGCCAGCCCTCAAGGACCTCTCTATCAAGCTGGGAACGCCAATTTCCGCCTCCCCATGGAAGGGGAACGAGCAAAATGTAAGCAGGGTGGCACAGTGCAGAAACTCTTTTGCTTACATGTTCTTAAAAGACATTCGACTTCTTTCTCTCCGTCCTCAACTCTACGAATCAAGTCCTGGTCTACCGCGCAAGTGGGTTGGGAGATGATATGTCATGGAGCACGGTGTATGTTAGCGAACAGCCTGCAGATGCATTATCGCCACTATCGCTTTACACTTACCCGGAGGGAGGCTACTGCAGCGATGGATTTGTCCTGTGGCAGGGCGAGAATGGAAAATTGCGGTACAACGGAATGAACGATGGGGAGTGGCAGTATTCCAGAGAAGAGTCTCTTGGTCTCCCGTCTATCCCCGACACGAACTCTAGCTTTGCAATTGCCCCAATTTACAACTATGCGGAGCAGGATAACGCAACTTTCAGGATATATTCCTACATCAATGGGCTTTACGAAAGCGCAATGCATTGTTCAGGAGTGGGCGCCAAAGTATCGAGTAAGTCCTTTCGCACGCTTAAAGTTCGATTCAAGTTGACATACCGCCAGATGGTCCCGAGGAACTCAACGTCGATGATCCTTCCAAAATGTCCCCTACTGCCAGCTTGACGGCGTTTACGTACGGGTGGTACAGCAAGGGCGGAGCAAAACGACCGGAGGGAATTCATGTGCTCTTCACGAGACCAGGCAGCCAAGGCGTTTCCCTCAAAGCGTATGGTGAGAGGGATTGGTCAGACTTGGAACTCAATTATGAACCATTCAGGGACGTTGCAGGCTATTCAAACATTGCAGCCAACCAAGCCGGCAAGGTCTATGGAATTGAAGACAACAAAGGAGATCCGCAGCTTGTTGAGTGGGAGTTTGACGTTGGAAGCAAGACTTACACGCGAAAAGGCATTGTGAACATAGAATTGTAGTCGTATATAGTCTCATTCCACCTGAATGCGTAGAAAACCTCGGTCGAGAAAGGCATACAACCGCAGCGACCCCGTCCGTCGCAGAACATGAAGCCAACGAGGAAAAAACACTCGATTCAAACCCATCCCAGCCAAGCCCTCAACACCATCCCATGCGCGAAACAACCACAAACCATGCCACCAACCCACCCAACCCAACCCAATCACTCCCACGCCGCCCTCCCACGACCGACCCCGAACCACCTCCTCCGTCCCGGTCGGGGTCCGCCAGCGCCAGCGCCCGCACCGCCCCGCTCCTCCCAAAACCCCATACTAAACCCTTCCTCCTCCTCTTCCTCCTCCCCCTCCCCCTTCCCCCGCCCCCCCACCACCACCATCCCCGCATCCGCAACCAAACTAGCCCCCGCCGCCACACTACACGGACACTTCGGCAGCACCTCACCACCCCCCCTACACGACCCCGCCGCAACCGCCGCAACCGCCCCAACCGCCTCCGCAGCCACCAAACACGCCGCCACCGCCCCCAGCAACCCCTCCAGCACGCGTGTCGAAACCGCGTTCTGCTTCAGACGCATGCGGTGCGGGTCCGTCAGGGTGGCGTTGACGAGTTGCTGCTGCTGTTGGGCGTCGGGAGAGGTGGTGGTGGTCGAGGGATCGTGAACCGGGACGCGGAACTCGAGGCTCACGACCTGCGCGAAGGCGAGGCGGAAGATGTGTTGGAGGGAGCGGGTGAGGAGGGGGAAGGCGGTGGGGCCGAAGAGGGCGGTTGGGGGGAGGGTCGTCGTGGTGGTGGTGTTCGTGGAGGAAGCGGTGGCCAGGATGGCTTGGAAGACGGGGTCGAAGTCGAAGTCGAAGTCGAAGTCGGCGGGGGGCGTGTCGGGGTCGGCGGCGTCGCTGCTGTCCGACGACGACCCCGTGTACCCCGCGCCGGGCAGGATGGCGGCGAGGTCGAAGTTGTTCCAGTCCCAGCCGCGCGTCTCGTACAGCGCCGGCTTCACCGCATCCTCATCCGCGACGACGGCGTCGACGACGGCGTACGACGGCAGGCGGAGAGTCAGGTTAACCCCGACCTGCTCGATCGCTGGCGCGCACGCGAAGCCCTGCGCGCTGCCGTTGTCGGCCGTGGCCGGCCCGTAGACGCCGCGGATCAGCCCGCACGAGCCCGCGACCGACTGCGTCCAGCCGAAGGCGCGCGACTGGTTGCCCGGGACCTTGGACTGCAGGTCGAGGCAGTCGCTGTTGGTGGGCGAGAGGCCTGGCGTCGTGGCCTGCGTGTAGGAGGAGGAGTCGTCGGCGGCGTGGATGGAGACTTGGTTGGATGGGAGGTAGGTGCAGTTGAGGGAGGCGCGGGGCACGGCGGGGACGGTGAGGGAGAGGGTGGAGCCGTTGGAGGAGGGGTTGGTGGCCGACGACGACGCGGTGTTTTGGGGGGTCGAGAGGTGCAGCTGCGGGACGGCGAGCTCGCCGTGGGTCCAGGCCGGGTAGGAGAGGTTGCTTTGCAGGAGGAGGCCGATGATGAAGGAGCTTTGCATGGTGGTTGTGGCGTATGTGAGGTTGAACGTGTCGTCGAACTTGGCCGTGACGGCTTGCGAGGACGCCGACGGCTCGGGCGAGAAGAGGCCGGATGCTACGATGGTCAGGAGGGGGGTGAGGAGCATGGCGAGACTTGTTGCCAGCAGCGCGTACTGCTTGGAGGGGATGGCCTTGATGACGGTCTGGACGGTGAGTTGAGACAGAGGGTCGCTGAAGAGTGCCTTGATCGGAACAGGGTCTTTGCGGCGAAGCTCCTGGAATGGGGCGAGGATCTTGGACACGTCTCCAATCATGCCGACAAGAAGCTGGGCGATGAACATGCTCAAGGCTGGTACGTACGCCCATGTGTAACGGACGTAGCTCTCCGTCTCCACGTTTGCGAGGCCGTCATGCTTGACCGAGGCCTGGTAGGTAGACTCCAACGCCGCCACCAGCAGAAGCAGGTACAGTGTAACTCCGGTCTTGGTGATGCGTGACATGGCCAAGGGTTTCCACCAGCGGATTTCGTCCTCCGCTGACGCCTCGTCACAGGCCCGGCCAGGTGATATCGAGTCTTCAGGAACCATGATAACTCGGAACTCAGGCTTGCCGTCGGAAACTTGCAAGGAGCTTAAAGCACGGTAATTGGAGAGGCGTTCGCGCTGGGTGGATAGCCCAGCGCTTCCGCATCGGGATAGAGACTCGCGGAAAGACGGGCTTCCGGTCATTATTGCGGCCAATCCACCAATTGATCCAGGGTCGCGGTTGGTGTTGTTGCGCGGCGCTATAAAGTAGAGCGCGGCAGCGACGACAATCAGCAAGGCGAGAATGGCCTCCATCATGTAAAAGGACAAGCCTCGGATCCGCAGCCGCTGATGATCTGCCGCCACGTCCCCAGATACTTCCCTGTCCGAGGAAACCATCAGATAGTCCTTCGCCATCTGTGCAGAAACTATGCTGTAGAATCTCTCGGTCTCTTTCTGCAGTAGTCCAATGTCCAGCAGGTCTGTGATGTTGTTGGGGTTCAGAAAGGCCATGACGCAATACATGAAGTCGTCCAGCATTGAGCGAGTAGAGCCGTCGGAGCCGATATCCTGAATCTCGTTCGCAGGCCCGCTTGCCGCATTGCTCGCGTTGCTGACGGATTGCAGGATGTTCTCCACGAGATCCCATTGCGATATGGGAAGCTGATCCGCTTCTCTGGCAGTCGATGAGTTCTGAGGTCCAGCGGAAACCAGCGATCCCGAATCATCCATCACAATGCTTTGAGCGTCGATAGCGTAGCTCGGCTGACACACGAGAATCGGGGCGGGCTCCATGGAGAGCTGCGGACTCGACGTGTCTGGAAGCTCACCGGTGTAGTTCCTCCCGATGCCGTATCGTATCATGGCCATCACAAGACGGTGGTCCGAAGGGGAGTCGGTACAGTTGGCCGCAACGGCAGATCCATATACGCCTGCCTGCGATGCGCCGGAGATTATTCCCATCTCCAGATTTTCGATCCGGCATGACGAAGTGGTAAAGTTGACCTTGGGCATGGCGCTTTTGCAGTCTCCGTAGAAACTCGAACCAGAGAAGCAGTCGTTATTCCATTTGGGGTTGTCGACGACCTCGCAGTTCAGTCCAGCGTGGAAGACGTCGACCGTGGAGGAGATGCTGAGATTTTGGCCGCCTGGAATCCCATGCTTGAGGCTCAACTCCGGAAAGGCGAGCTTCTCGGAAGTGCCTGATGGGTATGAGAGGTTGCCTGAAACCAAACATCTGTCAGTTGAAGATGCTCACCTCCAGCGGAGGAGGAACTACCGTTGTTTAATGCTATTGCCGATAACACAGGCGCCGCACCGACGGCAAAGTTGTTTGATGGCTCGGAAGCAAAATCACGCCCATACAGCAGGGCGACACCGGTGTGGTTCAGTGTCTCGCTCTGCAGCTGGAAAAGGCCAGTAGAAGTGACCGTCAACAGCTGAAGAAGCAGGGTTCCGGCGATGGCAGTCGAGACGGGCCAGTGCGCGTTCTTGAGAGATTTATACAGAGACACAGGCCGTGCCGGCTCAATGTAGTCAATCAGCAAGGTGTCGGCTGCAGGCGACGGGCCTTTTCTAAGAATCGCCCACGGCATCATTTGCTTGGTGCGATGCTCGACCTGGCCCCAGAAGGCAGACACGATCGTAAGCACTGTCCAATTAGCAAAGCATACACGATTCAATAGCAATGGTGGACATACCGGCGGTAGGGCCGTACGTCCAGAGATAATGCCTGCTTGTTGTGGAGTTCGCCAAACCCTGATGCTTCTGATCAACAACACCGAGGACAACGAGCACCACCAGCAGCGCCACGTAGACAAGCAAGAAGCCAACAACCGTCACCTTCCGCAAGTAGAGCGGTGTCCAAGGGCCAGGTGGTACGTCTCGGTTTCCCACAATCTCATCACCATCGACCTGCGGCTCCTTCCCCGCGCCCGCATTCTCGACCAAAGTCTCAGCAGACTGCTGTCCTCCAGCCTCCTCCAGCGATCTCCGGCCATCACAAAGCCCCTCCGCAGGGGCCGTGTGGTCGCTCGAGGATCTCGAAACGGGGAGGTAGTCATCCTGTCCTGGCTGACCGATCTCCTGCTCGCGACTCCCTCGACTGGAGGCGGGACTGACTCCAAAGTTGCCGAAGTAGCCGTCAGGAAGCAAGCCGGTTTCAGGCAGATGATCGAACTCGCCGCTCGATGCTGACAGCGACGACCTTCGTGAGGATGCGTCGTGGGTGCTGTTGCCTGCAGCGACGGCGGCGGCGGTGGCGGCAGGGGCGGGGCGCAATTGGCCTTCCTGGGCAGGAAGAGGCTCATACGCTGTTGCGGGTCGATCGTCCATCGCAGCCATGGAATGATGGTGCAGGCTGGTTAAGGGATGAATCGCGGGCGCTAGGGAGGGAGAGGAGGGGGATTACTTCACCTCGGTGTTCGTCCAGCCCCCACGACGATCGCCGCACAGCCCGTTTCCAAAATTTGGCTTTGCTGCCTTGACGATGCTGTGTAATGTACGTCTTGATCGTCATTGGGGCGATAGGCAATATTGCCGACAAGGCTGAAACACAAAGCCTGGGGCGGTTCATCGCTCCGGGTGTGGTCGTTCGGGCTGGAGGCACGGCAGAATTGCGTCCATGTCATATGGTGTTTGTATAGGCATTTGAATCCGATATCCAGATGCGAAAGCGACTCCTGGATGCGTGCAAATGCGTCTGGATCTTGGTTTCAACTTCCAATGTAGGAAGGATATACGTGGGGGCGGAATCTGAGCAGCAACCAATCGGTACGTTAGAGGTCACGACATATGCACGAGAGCCTGCTTATCCGAGCGTCGCAGCAGGGACCATCATGGGTGCAGACGTCTTCTCGAATTGTGGGGTTGGACGACCGTACTTCCGAGTAGGCGGGCCCACGGCCGATCAAAAAGAAGAGAACCCAGGATGATACTGCAAAAGCTACGTACGAAAGGATGAGGAGGGCCACGTAGCGCTTGTTTTTGGACCTTCGTACTTGGGATGTGTCCTTCTTGAACTGTTCGGCCCTCTCGCGCTGGTCTTGGCGGGTGCTGGTCAGTTCATGGTAGTCGGGTAGGTCTTCAGTGCCCGGGTCAGCGTTTGCTAAGGAAACCATTCATTGTCTCTCAGAACCTGACTAGAATCTTGAAAGCGCCAAGGACACTGTCACACTACGACCGTTTCAACCCCTCAATTGCCTTCAACTGCGCACGCGCCTTCAGTAGTTCCGCACGAAGAGTATCAACGTCCATCTTGAAGATGTCCTCATGCTCATCTGAAGCCTTCAGGGGGACATACCCGTCACCGCCTTCATCAGTTCTCCTGTTCTTGCCAGTGAGAGTTTCGAAGGATTTGAGAGCGGAAGTGACATCAGGCTTGTAAAGAAGCTCGACCTTGCACCGAATAACCTCCTCCAAGCAACCCATGGCCAGCTTCCTCTCGTCCGCATTCGAGGTGAGCTTGGCCATCTTCGCCAATTCTTCGACAACTCCATTGGGCCACAGAACCAGGGCTCGCTTCTGGGTACCCGGATACTGCGCTTGAACTGGAAGGTACTGAGTGGGATCAGGACCCCAACGCTTGGCCAGATACGCGGCTGCCTCCTGCACCTTCTCCAGCCTCTCTATCTTCTTGGATTTAGCCTTCTCCGCTTCCAGCCGGCTCTTCTCACGCCGAGCCTTCTTGCTGAGTGCAGGGGGTGAAGCAGGCGGCAACACGCTGCGAATGGCAAGGGCCGCATTGACCGGAAATCCAGCGGTCCCGTTGTCGTGAGAGCTCTGCAGGTGAGCCGCGTCAGTGACTGTTGAAGTGAGACGGCGAACGCGGGGGAAAACGGACCGGCTCACTCTCGCTCTTCTCATCACCCACCTCACTTGAGGCCGCGTCGCGGGTAGCATAGCCGACGGCAGGAGTGGCCAAGGCCCTGGTTTGGCTCGTGTCGAAACCCTCGCTCATGATCGCGTCCTCGGACTTGTCGCGGGCGTTGTCGGTCTTGGTGACGATCGAGGCCAGGTACTTGATGTGGCGGCTGGGGCCCTCCTCCGCGGCGCGCATGCGGGTTGTGTATGGCTCGTAAGGCGTGAAGCGCTTCTGTGACGGCGGATCCATGATGAGTTGCGGTTACGCTAGCCGGCGCGGGTTGAGGGACGGTGACGCGGTTGAGGATGAATGGTGGAGAGAGAGGAGGAAGACAAGGTTGGGGGTCGAATGGCAAGGTATAAATACCCCAACGCAGGTAGGGTCCGCGTGCGCGACCCGAGCACGTGCCCGGCGCATGCAGCGGTTTTCTCCATGGGAAAGTGGCCAGCACGCGCGGTAGGAAGACACATACTGGCCGGTGATGTCATGGCATCGGTCACAGCGAGTGTAGGGGAAAAAAGAACCTGAGCCCACCCGCCGATGTATCTGACCCAGAGACACTTCCATGGGTAGTTGAATCCGACATCTGTATGGATTTGTACGTTTACAACTTATATATACGTCCGGAAATTGAATTCAACTACCTCTGTATGAGTTAAGAGGGCTGAAGTTTCTATCACCTGATGAGTAATAAAGGCAATGACAAGGATGATATTACGTCTCACTTATTTGGGCCCGGACGCATTTACGGGAATTCACAGCTCGCATTTACTTCAAGACATCGGATTTAACTACACACATGGTGGCTTAAAGTGCTTAAGTCCTTGAACGTCTGCTATGAGTCCAATGCTTTGCCCACTCATGTTTGGGGGAACTCCACAACCATACAAACGTCTTGAACTTCGTCCCCGCACATTCAAGGACACAGGCTGAGCATAAACACTTCACTATGGCACGCATTCTTAAGTCTGTCGGACATATATAAAGCCACATGGACATATGTGAAGAGCTTCGCACTGCTCTCTACAAGCACTTACCCTTTACACTTGCCCACACCCTTTAACCCAGCACCATCATGCCCCCCCTCCGCCAACTTTCCCCCCATCAAGCCTCCAGATCAATTACCTGTCCTATCCTACGCCTTCTTCCCTAACAGCCACCCGAAACCCTCCACGACCTCTCCAACCGCCTTCCGCGAGGCGTCCAGATGCGGGAAGAAGCTCCAAAACGAGTGAGGCAGGCCCGGATACACGACGAGTTTCGTCTCTACATCGCACTCCGTCCGCAGCAGCCTCTCGTACAGCAGCGCTTCATCGCGGAGAGTGTCCAGCCCTGCAAAAAGAGAACAACAACATCAGCCAGACAATTTCCCCGGTCCGGTAGAAAAAAAAAAGAGGGGGGGGGGGGGGGGAGGGGGGCGCCTATGGTAATGCGCGACTGCTGACTTACCGCAGACCTGGAAAAAGAACGGCGGAAGCCCCTTATGGCCAGACGGCCAGTTAAACGGGGCGAAAAGCGGCGACGACATATCAGGATTGTAGTTCCCTGCACACATCCCCACGCAATTAGCCCAAACAAAACCTTCCCATCTCCAACCCCAATCCCATCCCCGCACACAGCCAAAACTCACCGATCAAAAACCCCACCGCCTCCCGATCCAGCCCGGGCGCGTCCCTGTTCTGCTCGTAGCTGCGATACTCGGGCCTGAACTTCTCCGGCAGCCGGTCGCCACCGCCGGGCGGCAGCACGGCCGGGATGCTGGCCGAGACGCCCGTCAAAGGCGGCCGCAGCGCCTCGTCGCGCGCCAGCAGCGCGAGCACGACGGCCATGTTGCCGCCGGCGGACTCGCCGTGCAGGATGAAGCCCTTGGCGGGGTCGGCGGCGATGGTGGGCGAGGAGGGGGAGGCGTTGGCGGCGATCTGGGTGGTTGGCGGCGGGGTTTAGTTCTTTCTTTATTTATTTCTTTCTTCGTTTGTTCGGGGGAGGGGGAAAAAAACGGGAGAGCGGGAGGTTTGTTTGGTGCGAGGGGGTTGGGTTTGTATGTATGTACATACCCATTTGAGAGCGTCCCAGCAGTCGTTGACGGGCGTCGGGAAGGGGTGCTCGGGCGCGAGGCGGTAGTCGAGGCTGATGGCGACGGCGCCGTGTTTCTGCACGGCGTTGACGCTTTGGACGTTGCCGATGCATGTCAGTCCGAATGGTCTCAGGCCGAGCCACGCCGGCGTTCGACCAGCAACACAAAAAAAGAAAAAAAGAAGAAGAAGAAGAAAGGAGAGAAGAATTCAACACACCAGTTAACCTCCTCAAACTCCGGCGCCCCAATACACCACCCACCCCCATGCAACGCCACAACGAGCGGTCTGCCGCCACCACCCTGCGTCGTCGGCCGGTACAGCACAGCTGCGATGCTCGCGCCGTCGCGCACGGGAATCGTGATCCGGCTCTTCTCGACGCCATCCATGCTAGCCGGCACACTGACGCCCGGGATGGCGGGCCTGGGGGCGGCGGCGAGGTTGGCGCGGAGCGTGGGTATGTCGGGACCGAGTTCAGCAAGGCTGGGGCGCTTGTCGGCCGTGTCCATGAACTGGTTTTTGTCAATTTGTGGAAGAAAGAAAGTTGGAAGCACGAGTGGTCAGGTGCGGGGGTGCGCTGATAAGCCTGGGTCGAATTGGATGCGTGCCTGGTGGGGAATAGTACGAGGAAGTTGAGCACGTACGGCTTTGAACTCAGGATCCATTGTGGAGAGATCTGTCCACTTGGTGTCGGTCATGATGGCGTGTGGTGGATGCTGGTTTGTTCTGTTTGTGATTCTGTCTTTGATTCTGTCTATTTGGTGGGATGGGGTGAAGTTGGGTTGGCGTTCTCTGGGATGGCGGGGTAAATGCCGCGGCAACTAAATACTTACGGCAGTCGGCAGATGAGGTACGGATATCGATGATGACAGAGTCAGACAAGCGAGGATTTTCCGGGAACAATTCTGAATAAAGCAATCATTACTGTCGGTCAATGCCGGTCGCGATCGAGTGGAGCAGCATCCGCAGTCAAGGCGTGGATGCAGAAATACCCGACCCGGCCGAGAGAGTCTTGTGATCCGATTGGCTATCGCTAGTTCATTTAGTTGCCATTTCGGATCGGCTAAGGGAGGTTTGCGAGCAGCCCATGTATTCGTCTCGTTGAAATGTACAAGGGGCAAGTTTAAAGGATGGAACGCATATTAGTGATATCAAATAGAGCAGTGGTGTGGCTTGTGTACGAATACAGCAATTGTTTGATCAATTGTTACCTTGCTCCTTAGCAGTGTAGAATTCCGAGGCTCGTCGTATCCGCGCCGTACTTCAGCCTTTCATCTCCACATCCTCGAGCACCTCAAGATCTGACATGTCATCATCTGACTCCGATGGAACCGACGACAGATCAGACGTAGAATCTCGTGTTCCTGCTGGCTCAACCTCAGTAACCAGGTCGGCTCTCTGCGGTCGCTGGTCCAGCGGTACGTTTGCATCTGCAGATGTCAGAATTCGAACTTCATAACCAACGATGTTTACTTACCGTCCTCAACCATTTGAACGAGCAGCAGCATTAGTTGTTCGCTCTCTCGGAAGATCTTCTCCGCTACTATCTCAGCAGACCGGAGGCCGCCACCACTAGTCTTGTGTAGACCGCGAGCTTTCTTCTGCCTGGCGCGAACACCCTTGAGCACTTTCTCAACCCAGTGTTTGCTCCATTTCAGCTCTGGCAAGGTTATGCGTAGTACTTGTTGGAGAAGCATGCTGAGTTTCGCGTTGTCTGCAAAACTATGCGCGTTGGCGGCGTAAGGTAGGAAATGCTCGGCCCACTCAGCTTGGGACGGTGGCACGAGATCATAGTGAGGAGGTGAGTGAGGGAGCAGCGGAAGGAGTGTGTTGGCGGCCAGAACACATTGCGCGGGTACAGGAAGCATTGGGGTGCGGATCAAGACAGCGAACATCGAGCTCGGCAAGGGACGTAAATGCTCCGTGTACGAATCAAAAAGCTGACTACGTCGAGTGAAATATTCTGGAAGCCTCTCTGCAACAGCTGCGAGCTGGTAGGAGCTGATGGTCAGCGACTAAAATGAATGCGGTAAAGAAAAGTTTCGCCGTGACTTACGAAAGCCAGTATGCGTTGGCGCAGTCGCAGAGCATACATTCCTCCAAGGCGTTCAACTGGTGACAATCCGTCATCTTCACTGCCACTAGAAGAATCCGAACTGAGTGAGATGATGGAAGCTCGCCTGGTGTTGGTGTTCCTGCCAGGCTTCCGGAACGGCAATCCTGAGCTTTTCCCTGTGTCGGTATCGTCCATATCATCTTCTTCAGGCTCTTCAAGGTCACCAAAATCTCCTTCTTCGAGCTTCACCTCCTTGATTGGCTTGGTGTCTTCCTCTTTTTTCCCCATGAGCTCATCCTTGAAAACCTCTTTGAACTCACTGATAGCTTTGGGTCCGCCATCCGCAAGTATAGCACGAAGCATCATCCTCCGAGCAGACAGCGAGCCCGCATTCGCGTTGACCAGGTACTGCACGATGATACTCTGTTGGAGCAGCTCCTCATTTGTCGCGCCGTCCCGCCCAAGCTGCTCCTCACACAACCTGTTGCGTTCGGTCCAATCGACCTCCATGATCTCGAGCATGAGCTCCAGCCAAATCTTCCATCGTTCCCACCTTTCTTTGTGATTTACAGAGCAGTTGAAGGCCCAACCCAAGACGTGCCAGAAGTTGTCGGCCTTGGCCCACAGACTATTCTTGTTCGCCACCGCAGATCTAATCGGCCTCTCGTCCTCTACTCTATTGCCATCGCCACCCGTTGGCGAGCCAAAGGCCCCGCGTTTTCTCCAAGCACGACTTCTGGACGAACCGGATCCGGTAAAGACGAACGCTTTTGCGAACCCGGCGTTCACCGGCCCTATGACGCGATTAACGTCGCGAAGATATCTGACAGCAGCATTGGAAGCGTGTATTAGGTCGGCGGATGATGCCCTTGTGGTGACGGCGGGATAAACGGCCAGGGTCGCGGAAAGCTCGAATAGCTGGACGGGTGGAATTTGCGCAGGTGGGCAAACGGAGGACGATGAGCCGGATCTCAGGAGGCTGGTAAGCAGGCTATATCCCTGAAGGTCTGTAAATGGTTAGTGTGGACTGAGGATATGGGGCAGGGTAGCTGTACATTGCCCTGACTCCAGATATACACTGCAGTGATGGGCGAGCTCGAAGGGTAAGCGGGTCGCTTGCCTGTAGCGAGCGGGAGGAGCAGCGTTTGCGGGCGCTGGCGAGTTACGAGAGGTCTGGGTAGTTGACGGAGGAGTTAGGAAAGCTCTCTCGCTCTCGCGAGCAGTTGCCGTCGAGGCAGGCGATTCAGCAGCCATGATGTGGGGTGTGGGGATGAGGATGGAAGACGCGTCGGCGCCGAGCAGCGAAAACGCGCAGACACGTGGCACGCATGGACCATGCACGGGCAGTACCTGGCAGCGGCCGATGCCGGGGCGGCGGGCACGTCATCGCACTTACTGACCGCCCACTTCTGGCGCCTCCGAACACCACCTGACGCGAGAGACAACCAATCCCGCCGAGACGTCCTCCACCATACACCAATAACATGCTACTCCCGTTGACGCGTGCTGTCGCACAACCTCCGCCTCCCTAGCCTTTCTCCCTCATCCCTCTCACACCTCATTTCAACACTCACGCACCCTACGTATCCCTACCCACGGGTCAACGCTCGCCATGCCGTCGACTGTAGACCTTCGCCGCATCACGCAGCACAACCTGCAGACTTTCCGCGATGCTCCGTTGAGCGAGCTTTCCGGGTCGCTTGGTGACCTCGGAACTCTCCTTCCCCTACTCGTGGCCCTGACTCTCACCCACTCCATTTCTCTTCCGGCGACTTTGCTGTTCACTGGCGCTTCGAATATTCTAACCGGGGCGCTGTTCGGCATCCCACTTCCGGTACAGCCCATGAAGGCTATCGCCTCCATCGCCATCGCTCGCAGCTACAGCCTACAAGAAACTGCAGCTGCAGGCATCGGTGTCGCCGTCATTGTCGGCATCATGAGCGTGACAGGCCTGCTGAGCTGGGTCACACGGGTGGTTCCTATTCCGGTTGTGAAGGGGATCCAGGTCGGCGCTGGCCTCAGCCTCGTCCTCTCGGCCGGAGAGAAGATGCTCAAGCCCCTTGGCTGGACTGGTCCTGCCCCGGTCGACAACCTGCTATGGGCTCTTGGTGCCGCACTGGCGCTGCTTGCTTGCACACGCGCCCCGCGGGTGCCCTACGCCCTTCTCATTTTCATCCTGGGCCTTGTCCTGGCGGGCGTGAAAGCCCGCGCGAGTGACATGGACAGCTCCAGCATTGTTCCCAGTATCCCCATCGTGGTGCCTTCCTGGGCTACTTTCGGCCGCACTTTCGTGACCGCTTCCCTCGGCCAGCTTCCTCTTACTACGCTCAACTCGATTATCGCTGTGACCCATCTCTCCGCTGACCTTCTCCCGAACGTGCCCACTCCTACCGTCACCGCCATCGGATCCTCGGTTGCGGCCATGAATCTTATTGGATGCTGGTTCGGGGCCATGCCCGCCTGTCACGGTTCCGGTGGTCTGGCTGCGCAACATCGATTCGGTGCACGCAGCGGCTCTTCTGTCATCCTCCTCGGTATCGTTAAGATGATTCTTGGCCTGTTTGGAGGCGAGAGCCTCGTTCGTCTCCTGGCAAGTTTCCCGAAGGCACTTCTCGGCGTCATGGTCCTCGCCGCAGGCGTTGAGTTGGCCAAGGTTGGCGAGTCTCTGAACGCTGGTGCCAGGGACTTGTGGGAAGAGGCCGAGATGGAAGCTTCAGGTACCGTCATATTGGGGAAGAGACTGCGCGAGCCGAACGAAACGGAGCGCAAGGAGCGCTGGGCGGTCATGATGGTCACTGTCGCGGGGCTGCTGGCGTTCAGGAATGATGCTGTTGGTTTCGTCGCGGGTCTCCTTTGGCATTGGGGTCAGAGAGCGCAGCTACCGAGGCTGCAGAGACCGGCCTGGTGGCAACGATGGAGAACGAGCAGCGAGAGGAGTGCGGCCGGTGAAGAGGGAGAAAGCTTGTTGTAACAAGATTCTTTCATGGTGCGAGTCTGCCAAACGAGTGGGTGTACGGACAGCCAATCACGTGCGACGTCGCCCGGTCACCCAGCCTGTCGCTGCGCCCGCTCCTTCTCAAACTGGAGAGCGTCTCGGTAGTATATATAGACGCGCACTGTTGACAAGTTTCTTCCGCCGCCCCAACACCCCAACAGTCTCTACCGATGGCGAGCAACAAAAACGGCGACCGCGCTCCTTCGCGCAATCCCGCCACCTCGCCGATGTACTCCAACCGCAACAGACCCTCCCTCACACCTAGCAATCGCATCCCGTCGGCCTACTCCGCAGACCACGCTGCTCCCGCCGCTTCGTCCGCCATGCCCGACACCCCGACCCCCTCGATGGCCCTCGTCACCACGGGCTCTACTACTGCTACTGCGCCCTCTGACAACAATGCGACTGACCAAACCGTCGCGCTCCGTCCCCGGACGTTCGACACGCCTGCTGGGCACAACCTTTCGTTCTATGGGACGCCCACCCCGCAGCACCGTCTCGTCACCCCCGGAAGCGCTCGCTTGCCGCAGTTCTACGAATCCTTGAGTATTGGCATGAACACTGCCATGGATGATGCCGTTACGAACGCTGTCGACAGCGCCGTTGAGGAGGCCAAGGAGGAGTGGGAGAAGCAGCACCAAGAGAAGCTTGAGGAGCAGCGTCAAGATCTTACCAAGGCTGCGAGCGATGCCAGGGACGAGACTATGCAACGTATGGAGCTGTTGCACAAGAAATGCGAGAGCTTGACAAAGGAGAACAAGAGCTTGACAGTGGACAAAGAGAAAAACAAGAGGCTGGCGAAGAGAAACAAGATCCTGGCGGAGAGCAACAAGAACCTAGCGGAGAGCAAGAAGAGCCTGGAGGAGCGCAACAAGAACCTAGCGGAGAGCAACAAGAACTTAGCGGAGAGCAACAAGAACCTGGAGGAGCGCAACAAGGCTCTAATGGAGAGCAACCAGAAGCTCATGAGCGAGTCTGCGACGAACGAAAAGAAAAACAAGGATCTCGAAGATGCTAAGCTCAAGTCGGAGGCGGACAAGAAGCATTTGAGGGAAAACAAAGAGAAGCTGAAGGACGAGAACATGAAGCTGCAGAAGGATCTCGACGTGGCAAAGAAGAGGCTTGGCCGATTCGACGCCTTGCACAAGTCTGTGGTTACTTTTCTTGACGATATGGAGAGGCCAAGATAGTGCGCTATCCCTGGCAGCTAAATCCGAGATCCGGACTTGATTGTGCGTTTTTTAATATCGCATCTGCGTTCGGATCTTGGATACGACTGCCTACTCAGGTACGGAGGAAGAACGGTAACTGTCAATGGGGCCACCGTGCTGCTTTCTCTCGTGTCATGTATTGGATAGCCACATGGTTTCAGCTGAAGAATGTAAAAATATGGCTTGACTTCAAGATGGCTAGCTGAACAATGATACGATTACGACAAACACACATCCAAAGAAGCACACTCCCTCTACTCCCCATTAATGATGTCCGCAGCGATCTTCTCAGCAACCATATCTGCAAAACGCTCGTCAGCAAGCCATCCACACCTCATCAGCACAACGCAGGTGGGGAGAAACACATACAAACCGTACTCTGCGGATGCCCGGGCGGCAGCGTGGGGAAGCTACTCGCATCCACGACCCTCAACCCCTTGACGCCATACACCCTCGCCCGCGCATCCAACACGGCGCCCTCATCGTCCGCCCTGCCCATCTTGCACGTACACGCCGCGTGCCACACGGTCGTCAAGCTCTTCTTGATGTGCGCGTGGATCTCCTCGTCGGTCGCGACGGCGTCGGTGCCCGGGTAGAACTCGCCGCCGACGACGACGGGCCTGATGGCGGACGTGGCCCACATCTCGCGCATGCGCCGGTACATGGCGACGGCGAGCTCGACGTCGGCGGCGGTCGTCAGCCAGTTGGGGTTGATGAGCGGCGCGTCGGCGGCCGAGGCGGACGCGAGCGTGATGTTGCCGCGCGAGGTGGGCGCGACGAGGGCGCCCAGGATGGTGGCGTGCTGGCGCGTCTGCGCGGCGACGTCGGCGACGGGGCGGAGGAAGTTTTCGATGTAGGCGTTGATGGTGAGCCACTGCCGTGATTGGTGTGTTAGTAGGTAGGGACGTTCTGCTTTGGCGTTCGCGCGGATGCTGTGGGGAAGTGTTGTTGGGTCCGCTCTCTCTGCTTGGTTGACAACAGCATCATAGTACATACCTCCGCCTCGGGCCAATCCTCCGGGAACTGCGCCAGCGCGCTCTTCGTCTCGTCCGAGAAGCCGTCCCCGTACCCATCCACGCGCGACAGCTTCTCCCAGCCGAGGAACTCGACGACGTTGGAGGCCAGCTCGCCGGACTGGGCGGCGACGTAGTCGGCCAGGCGGCGGGCGGCGTACAGCGGGTCGCGCAGGACGCGGTTCAGCGTCGTCAGGCGCACCTCGTACGACGGGCCGAACATGACGTGGTCCCACATGTTCTGGCCGACGCCGGGCAGGTCGGCGACGACGGCGATGCCGTGCGCGCCCAGCTGCGCCGCCGGGCCCACGCCCGACACCATCAGCAGCTGCGGCGACTGGAACGCGCCCGCCGCCACGACGACCTCCTTGCGCGCCCGCAGCGTGTACGCCACGCCGCCCGTCTCGACGCTCACGCCCGTCGCCTTCTTGGTGGCGTCGAAGACGAGCTTGGTCGCCAGGGTTTTGAGGTAGACCTTGAGGTTCTTGCGCGTGGCGGCGGATTTGGAGGCGCGCGTGACGAACTGGTCGGAGCCGCTGCGCGTGGCGTCGCTCGGCCGGATGGTCGTGGCCAGGTACTGCTTGCCGAGCAGGCGGCCGCTGTTGAAGTCGGCGACGGTGGCGATGCCGACGGCGTCCATGGCCTTCTCCAGCCACGTCGCCGCCGCGCTGACGAAGTTGGAGTAGCCGACCTGCACCGGGCCGCCCGACGCGCTGCCGCCGCCGGCGAAGGCACCGGCGTTGTAGGACGTCGTGACGTTGGCGCCGCGCTTGGCGCCGTTGGGCGCGTGGAAGGTGACGCTCTTCTTGAAGTGCTGCTGCGTGTTCGCCCACGACCAGCTGTCGTCGCCGAGCAGCTCCGCCCACTGGTCGTAGCACTGCTGCGTTCCCCTGCCCGCAAAAGCCGCTTTAGCATGTATGCATGTACATGGCCCTCTCTCTCTCCCAGACAGCATGCCAGCCATGCGCCGCCGCGAACTTACTTACCTCTGATAAATCATAAAGTTCAGCGCCGAACTGCGTACGCACCCGACGTCAGCACACCAACCATATCACTTCCCCCCCCCAACACATCCCCTAGCAGCTCCGAGCACTCACCTCCCACCCAAACACTTCCCACGCGCATAATGAAACTCCCGCCCATCCGCGCCCGCCTGCGGGACGGTTCGAAACCCCCAATCGACGGGCCCCGCCGTCTCCTCATCCATGCCGATGCCGAACACGTCGCCCGCCGGCGACGTCGTCAGCAGCGGCTTCTCGGCCTGGTAGTAGCCGCCCGCCTCGACGACGGCGACGGCGTGGCCCGCCTCGGCCAGCCGCGCGCCCAGCGTCGCCCCCGCCGTGCCCCCGCCCACGACGACGTAGTCGAACGTCTGCGCCACCCCCGCCGCGCCCGCGAGCGCGCCGAGCGTCGTGTCGGCGAGGCCGGCGCCGCTGAAGAGGTTGCTGAGGAGGTCGGTTAGGGGGCCGAGGATTTGGGGCAAGGCGAGGGCGGGGGTGAGGAGGGGGAGGAGGAGGGGGAGGGGGAGGAGGGGGGTCCGCATGGTGGGCTGGAAGGAACTGGATGGACGATGGTGTGTGTGTATGAGGATGCGAGGGGGGAAGGAGGGTTGTGTGCTCAGAGAGCGAGTGTGGACGAATGGAAGCAGACGCTGCGTGGAGAAAGCATGCTGCGGATGCAGGTGGGCCGGGGTGTTATAACTTTCTTGAGATGGACGCCACGGTGGCGGAGAGAGCTGAGATGGTTCCGTAGTCGTTTCGGCAAAGGCAGCCTCAGTGAGGTCATGGCTGCCGGCGATTGGCTGCTTCGCTGACGGTGGGGTCTAGCTCTCCGCAAACCTAATTAGAGCAATTTCACAAGAGTTGAACAAGAGGTTGTTCAAGGGGTAGATGGCGGCGGATGACGTACGATGATATAATCACAACCACGGGGCGTATATGTACTACTATTAGGCGTGTTAGCTGGTACCAAGGGAAAATACAGCCAACTACAGCCTTAGAAATTTTTACAGATTGGCTAAGAACTCTTACTGTACCCTAGATAGCACGCTAATAAGTGGAACAAGGTGATTCAACTGCTGGACCACCCTGTTCAACTTATTACGCTAAGTCACGCTAGAACGGCCTCCAACCCTTATACGATACCCATCTGGATGCATCCGCCTTGATAAGTTGAACAAGGGGGTTGTTCAACTCTTGCGAAATTGCTCTATTATGGAGGCTGCTTTGGTGGAGAAGACGCTCGAGGGTTATTGTTTTGCGAAGACCCGGGGCAGATTTGGTCTAGCCGGATGTGCAGCGATGTTTATCGAGTGTTGCCCGCTTCGGTTTGGGTCCCGCTGATGAGCAACACTAGCGAAGAATGGGCCGGCCTCCGTTGGTCGAGATGGAGCTTAGCGCGAGCTCAAGTCGGTTTCAGGACACGAAATGGTGGAGAAGCTCGTCTCTGGAAAGCAACGAGGATACTCCATTTAGCCTTTGCCCGCCGAGGAGACTTGCGCGTGGCGTACGGAGTGTGTGGTTTCTATACCTCTAGCAGGAATTCGAGGAGGTTTCATCGGCGACTTCATGTTGGTTCAATGTGCCGTGAAGCGCTAGCACTCGCCCGGTCCGGTGCCTCCTTGACGCTCTCTGCTCACGCTTCTTCAATAATACGCCGCCTTCGCATCAGCGTGGCGAGGACATCTTTGTTCTAAGGGGAGACCGGAGAGCGTCAGTGAAGGCGGGAGTGGTGAGATTCCTCAAGTTCTGGAGGTATTTGGAAAGGTCTTCAACTGATTCTACCGTCCTTCCCATTCTCTTTCGGTTCCAGACACGGCAGTGATGTACATAGACAGATGTGTTTCTCGGAGTGTTTTCCTGTATCAAACTGCGAGAGAGTAAAACCAAAAGTGCGCAAAAACAATACACCCCCCAAAAAACGAATGCAGTCTCAATTTTGACAAAGACGGCGACGGAAAGAATGAAAATGTCCTAACGTCCAATCATTATCCCAACAAGCGCCACGGGCCAAGCACCGAACGAGCATCTTGTCTCCTTGCAAACCGAATCGAAGACGGGTCGAAGCTCAAAATGTGCTCGATGTCGGCCACGCGTCTCGCTTTCCGTGCGGCTTTCGATTCGAGGTAGATTTCAGCGCAGACGGCAGCCAGCGGAAGCAGTCGCCCAGCCCTCTCGGCTTCCTGGTGCGAAGATTCGATCAGCCGGGCCAACTGCCAATGGCCGTCGTCGAGCTCGAGTTTCTGCTGGATGAGTCTGATGTACTCGGTCCTGAAGTACGCCATTTCATCCTTGTAGACAGCACTTGGCGGCTGATGGAGCTCACGCTGCAGGCGGTCGAGTCTTTCTACGGCCTCATCTGTCCAGTTTCGTACCGCGGCATGACCCTTGAGCTTCCCCAATTCTGCCCGCAGCGCCTCGTTCTGGTCTTCCAGCAGCTCCAATTGTGCGATCAGCAGTGCGGATTCCTGCTTGTCCGGTCGTGCACGCCGTAGTTCCTCGTACTTCTTCTTGATGTCGGCGTGGTCGCATCCTTCTTGCGCGAGCTGCTCTCGCAAAGCCTCAATCTGCCGAGAGGCTTCGTCGAGATCCGCTTGCTGCTGGCTGATCCGGATGCTGAAGATGCTGTCTCGGCGTTGGACTCGGTGGGAGAGCTCTTCGGCGTACTCGATGTTCCTCTGGCTTCGGAGGTCGGCGTGCTGTTGCTCGAGGGCGGTGATCCTATGCAGCAGCGGCTGCACTTGTGCTTCGGCGTCCTGGCGCGCCAGCTCCAGCTCGAGTGGCGCTTGGCTCCGAAACAAGAACTCGAGGTCGGCGTCGCAAGAAGCTCGATCGGTCTTCGGTGGCATGCTCATTGTTGCTAATTGAAGCGAGCGAGTAGTCGATGGTGCGGCACACAGCTGAGATGTATGGCCCAGGCGAATAGATAAGTGTGGTGGAGGTGGATCTGGGGGCGTAGTCGGGCCTGAAGAAGATGGCGAGCGGCAGGCCGGAGGAAGGTGCGAACAACTGCGCCTGCCACTCTGGAGCGTGCGGCGGACCTTCCAGCCGGTTGTCGCCCAACGTCTACCTTTTATATTAGTTGTTCCATGGCCTGGACCGTAGATGCGAGCACCGGTCGAGGAAGCGGGAGTCGCTGGAAGCGTTGATCAGGTCAGCCTTCTGAGCCCCTGAATTTCCGACACGTGCCTGACGAGCCATGTATATCAGGCAGCTTCCAGGGTCAGGTAGGTATTGACCCGCCGACCCGTCATGCAGAAGAGGTCCGTGCGTCGACAAGCAGCTCTTTCTTCCTGTTGTCTTTGTCACGAACAGCGGAACACTGTACGGCAGGACTGGCGTGGATGTCCGGTTCCGCGGCCGTGAAGCTCGTGCCCCAGGGCTCGGACTTGGGGAACTTCTTCGGAAGGTTGTTTGCGGATGAATTGCGAGCGCGTTTGTGCGAAGCGGGATCGAAGACGATGTCAGCTGGACTGACCACAACATGTCCGCCATTGCTGCCTTTGCGCGCGTAGCCAGACATCCCACGGTCCAGCGTTCCATCGAAGTTGCCGTCGTTGTCCGAGGGGATCCCAGTGTTGACGGAGGGCATGGAGATGTTCTGTGTAGCCTGCGGCGCCCGCCTCCTTTCGGGACATCTTGTGGAGGTTTTGACGTATGTTGATGAGGTTGAGCTCGGTGATGCTGTACCACTTCTTCTCATTCTTTGACAGCTTGTTCTTCAAGTGAGCCTTCTTCCCCTGGACCATCAACGTGTGCAGGGCCTCATAATCAATCTCGGGGAAGTCGCTGATGATGTTGGCGGTCATTGGCTAAGGTGGTTGATCATATACCTCCTCAGAATCCGGATCCCCGGTTGGCGGCATCTTTTTCCACGAGGGTGGAGAGCGAGAATGAAGGTGGTCGAGAGCCGAGCTGTACTGGGTCACGGTTGGAGTCCGCGGTGGTGGTCTTCCCGATTGTCTCCTTTGCAAAGTGGATGTCAGGAGGTAGTTGCTCAGATTTGAACTTGTTCGGAGTTGAAGAGGGGGGGAGTGGACTGCTTCCCCGTGCTTAAAAGGTGGTGCCTCGAAAGTGATTGTACGCGCTAGTCCATGTTGAGCGAGCGAAGAAGTTGGTGTTGACGCGGAAATGAGGCAGTGGGAGCAATCTGGATGTGGCTGTCACAATCGCTCCTACTTCTCAACTCTACACAGATATCTTCATTCGATAATCCCAACATTGTATCCAAGAGGAAGAAGAGCTGTCTCCAAGCATTCTCAAGCCGTCACGACTTTAGCCACGAGCCCGTCTCAGTCTTCGATACAGACGAAATCTCAGTACACCTTAACCAGTCTAACAAGCAAAATACACCAGAATAATTGCTTTCTCAATCCCGATAATCCCCACAGGAAAGAGCGAGCCATCATCACCCCCTCCCCCTTCTTGTTCACCTCTCCAACGTCTTTCTGAGCTTAGCGATCTCCCGATCCGCCTCCCTCAGCTTAGCAAGAAGCAGCAGCTTCTCCGGGCTCATCTTGCGGGGAGCGGGGGCGGGCGGCTCGCCGTTGCGACGGCGGCGGTCGGCTTTGCGGGTAGCAGGTGTCTGTTATCCGCAAACCAACTGTTAGCAACCGAAAAAAACCAAAAAAAATGAAGCGGTGGTTATGGTGGTGGTTATGGTGGTGGTTGTGGGGATATAGCGTTATATACCTCCTCGACGTCGGCATCGTAGCCGTGATCGACGGTTGAAGCCATTTCTTTTTTGTTTTTGTACGGCGGCAAGGCAGGTGGGTGGGTACGTGGGCGGTTCGATCGGGAATGAATGAGCAAAAGTGGCTGATGCTAATAATGGGAGGTTGATTTTTTGGCGGGTTGAGCTAAAGTTGCGGTTCGGGCTGTGTGATCTGCCGTGGGCGAGGTTGGGTTGCAGATTTGGGTTTGCACGAAGAAGTTGAAGAAGAAAGGAGGCATCTGCTCCTACGAGCGCTCTTAAAAGGTTGAAGCCGGCAAGTGATGGAAGAAGTTGATGGTCAGCGGCGTGGTGGTTGAGGAAGAGCCCATCAAAGGGCCGTGGAGCCAACACTCACGCCCGATGTAGCCGGCATAACACATAACCACACTTCTCTCCAATCGATATTCCAAACAGAAACTCAGATAATGCAATAACGCGCGCTACAGGTAATTCTATGGTATCTAAACCCTGCAGGCAGCCCATCTCCAGGTCCCAAAAAAAGGAAAAGAAAAGAAAAGCACCAAAACAACAAGTGAAAGTGCGCACCGCACACCATCCGCATGCTTTTTCACCCGCCTACGGCACCCATATGCACACAAAACACCTCTCTACACAGCAAACACCTCGGTAACACCCGTCCACTTGCCCGCCGCGCGCTCCTCCCAGTACCCATCCTTGCCGGCCTTCAGCCTCCACTCCTCCTCGCCGCCGCCCGCCGCACCATCGCCCTCGCCACCGGCGGCACCGGCGGCACCGCCGTCCGCAGCACCGCCGCCGGCGACCTTGACGAACCACCTCGGGGTCCACTGCAGGCCCTTCTCCTCCATCTCCCTGCGGCGCTGCCTCTGGCCCTCCTCGAGCTTGGCCTTCAAGTCCTCTGCCCTGTCCAGGTCGCCGTCCTCGACCGCGCGCTGGTCGAGGCGCAGCCGGCTGTCCGTCGGCGCCACCTTGCCCGCCTCGACGGCCGTGACCTCGTTGAGGCCGGCCGCGAACGACGTGAAGCCGTAGCGCTTCTCCGCCTGCTCCACGAGCCCGCCCGCCTTCCACGCCGTCTGCTTCGTGTCGGCCCCGTCGCGCGTGAAGTGCAGCTCCGCCGTCCACTTGCCCGCCAGCCCGAGCGAGAGCTGCGCCCCGCCCTGGTCCGGCGGCGCGAACGCCTGCACCGACACCTCCTCGCTGCGGCCCGCGAACATGCCGCCCGCCTTGAACGTCGCGATGGCCTTGGCGCCCGTCGTCTCGTTGACCACCGTCATGGTGCCCACGGGCTCGACGTACTTCTCGCCCGCGATGATGTTGCGCAGAAACGACGTGGCGACCGTCCAGCTGTAGTGCTCGCCCTGGTTGTTCGGGTTGGGGTTGTGCAGGAAGACGCGCGCGCGGCCGTCCGTGTTGAGCTCCGCCGACTTGCCCCAGAACTTCTGCACCGGCCCCGGCGACTGCAGGAATGTCCACTCCTTGGCTTCGGCCTGGCATGCCATGCGCACCGGCCGGTGCGACACCTTCTCGGCGAGGAAGCGGAAGCCCTTGTCTTCGCGCACGAGCTCGAAAGTTTCGCCCAGCATGGGGTTGAAGGGCTTGCGGATGGCGCGCTCCTTGACGCGCGCGTTGGAGAAAGAGGAAATGGCAAATGCCATGATGTAGAGAATACGCGAGCCATCTTCGGCAGGCGCGTTGACAGCAGCATCGATGAGCTCCGAGTATTCCATCTGCTCGGCCACACGTTGCAACAAACTGGTAGGCTCGTTTGCAGAGACCGGCATCGCGATGGTGGAGAGATCCTTGCCGACGTTCTTGCGGAGGAAGGCGATCAGACTTGGCGGAGCAACCTTTGGCGGAGCAACGGTCGTGCGGCGTTGCACTTTGTCCATGGGCAGTGGGGTGAGAGATTTGGGCTTCGCTGGGAATAGGCCCGGCAGTCCCTCGCGGTTCGCGCGGTCAAACGCCCCCATGCCCTCCCCTTCGCTGCTGGCCTCCGACTCGCCGTCTGAGACCTCTTCGTTCTTGTCCCCGGTATCATCGTTGCTGTCCCGACGGATGGTGAGTAGTTTGGACTGCCCTTGGTCTTCCTCATCTCCGCCAGTAGCATCGAAGAATTCATCTTCGGACATGGAGTCAATACTCTTCCTAGATTCGACGTGCGAACCGGTAGGAGCGCGCCTGAGTCGGTTTTGAGCGAGCAGAGTGGCTGATTCTGATACAACAAAATCCAGGTCACGAAGGATGGCCAGGACATTGTCATGGATGCTCTCATCGGTTGCCCCAGTCGCCGTCGTGCGGACCTTGGGCACAGTCAAGGTCGACCCAGGCGTAGTGGGAAGCGGAGGCACAGGAGGCACCGATGGCGGAGAAGCAGGGCCAATCTGAGAGGTGATACTCTTTCTGTGGACACTTCCTGCTGAGGCGCTGGGCTTCCTCTTCCAGAATGCCGTAGACTTCTTCTCAGAGCGGGCGTCATCGTCGACGTTGGCATTGTTGAAGTAATCCCCGGAGGCTGTTGAATCGGCTGGGCTCGTCACGCCGCTAATTCCGCCCTTGATGCTGCTCGCACCTGATGGCGCGGCGGAGGCATTTTTCGTATCCGTATCCTTGGCTAATCTCCTCACAGCATCCCGGATGCCGGAAACGCGTCCAACCAGAGCCTCGATCCGTCCCCAGTCGCGGTCGATCTGCTCGGAACCAGGCTGTCCGGGCGTCGGCCACTTGAAGTCCTTTTCTTTCGTGTCTTCTGGGGACTCCTCCGTGCCCCGTGCCTCGCTCGATGCGCGCTCTAGCGCATCCTTCCAAGCGTCGAAATCATTCTTGTTGTTGGCCCTCAGATGCCACACTTCCGCTCCCGAGTCAACAGAGATTTCCCTCGTCTTCTCGTCCGCGGCAATGGCAGCAAGAGAGAGCGGGATGGCGCCTCTCAATGCTGAGGAGTTGCGGCTCTGGTAGTACGACAGCGTCGACGAGGTGAAGTCCAGCGAAAAGAAACGGCGTGCAAATCCCTGGTTCCTCTTTCTCCTCTTCTTCAGTAGCACGCCGGTATAGAAAAGCGAGCCACCGGGCGTAGTGGCCTCTGCAACATGGCGAGAGCGCGGTCTCGGGTCGGCCGCGACCATCGGTTCTTGTGCCAGAGACTCGTTCGATTCGCCGAAGTCACCTGGCGGCAGGTTGGGACTGGAGCCGCCGACTGCCTGCGAGAAGTGCAGGTGGTGGCCCGATTTCGGCGCGGCGTGGGTCGGGTGTGTCATGAGCACAAAGGTTGCCGTCTTCGAAACCTGCTTGGAGAAGGTGTTGTCAAACACCAGCCCGTACATGCCGCCTTCGCCCTCGGGCACGTCGAATCGGCCCATTGACACTTTGTCCGCCTCACACTTGCCCGTCCAGGATACCGGTTTCAATCCTATACTTTGTAATTTTTCCACCACAAGTGTTCTGTCGTTCCGTGATGCGTTTGCGCCGATGCCATTGCCGCCTATAGAGGAGCCGCGGGGCCGGCCTGCTGCAGTCTCGCCGCCGGCTGCAGTCGTCGGGGCGTCGTTGATGCCAGCGGCGACGGTGGAGGGGAGATTGGGGGCCTCGCCGTTCTTCGTGCCCGGATGCTTGAAGATGCCGAAATTCACGGACTTTTTGTGCGGCTGGATGCTCCAGGAGATGGTGTGCCCGGCGGGGACGTTGATCCAGCGCACAAGGTACGACTGTCATGCTGTTAGAAACCTCAGAGAACCGACCCGAGCGGGCGCCAGATGTGCGCGCTTCAGACGCGTACCTTGCTGTGGATCTGCAGTTGCTCCATGCCCGCCATGTTGTCTGGTTCTCCGGCTGGCGGATGCTCGAATCTGGGGTAAGGGGCGGGGGGAGTTCTCGAGTTGAGATGATGGTAGGGGACAAAGCCGGAGGGAGTCGGAGTCTGAGAGTTGGTGAGGCACGCGGGTGGTAGTTGGTGCACTCAATGGGCGAGGAGCATTCTTAAGCTTAATTGCTGCGAGGAGGGACAGCGATGCGTCGCAGGACTGCCGGGGGGAGTAGGGGTGCGGGGCTTTAGCTTTGAAAGACAGGTCGCAGGCAGCAATCAGGGCAGGGAGCAGGGAGAGCGGGAGGAACGCTGGTCGACGGAGAGCGTGCGCCGGGAGGGTGGTCGTGCAGTCGGCCGGGGGGTAGGGATGCGCGCTCGGTCGGTGGTCGGAGCGGAAAGGGAGCGAGGATGACGAGGAAGCAAGACGTCGCGAGCTCGAGCTTCGGGCATGGAGCTTGGACTCGGGGCCAGGGGACGCGCGACTCTTGCCTTTTTGTTTCTTTGAGCCTCCGCACACGAACTCGGCGACGAAGTAATATAGCTTGGCTCGGATCGGGCGGGATTGGGGGCGGCTGAGGCTACCTGTTGTTTTCAGCCCCAGCCTCATCCTTCTCCCTCCAACGCTGGCGCTGGCCGTGTCCGTGTCACCAGCCACGCGCCGCGCCGGGGAAGCTGTCAGCAGCATGCCGCCGGCCTGCAGCGCCTGACACCCCATCAGCCTTACCGCGGGGCGCAGCCAAGAGAACGCCTCGCCTGCTCGCTCGTCAGCAGCCGCCGCCATGCGCGACGCAAGATCCCGTTTTCAGGCAGAATCCCGCGGCCGACGCGCCTCACCACATGCTTCCCCGCGGCCTTTTGCGGCACGGAAACACCCCGGCACGGTTGCCGCTTGCCGGGTGGGCCTTCCATGGAGCCTCGCAAATCCTGCTTCTACAGGCAACGTCATCGCGAAGCCTGACCCTCACCGCCCCGGCCGACTGCAACTGGACCCCCGTCTCTGCCAGCCCGCCAAGCGCCGGCCGCTAGCCAGCATCCCGCCAGCCAGCACGTTGCGCCGTTGTCTGCGGCGCCGTGGCTGAGGCCACTGGTGGCGCCCGAGATCGTCGTGATCGGCCGTCTTAATAATAGAACCCCCCAACCACATCAGCACCTCGGGATACACGTCATGTCGGGCCAGCGTTCAGCACGAATGCTTGGGTCTCTCAATTGTCCATAAAAAGCCACCGTTCCGCCCCCCAGTCCGTCGTAAAAGACTGCAGCTGACTATGGCTGATCACGCGTGAAATGCTGGGCTGCCAACCGAACGAAAAGCAAAAAAGCACGAGAGACGCGAGTGCATCAATCAACTAGCACCTGCCTGAAACCCAATCGCCATTGCTCCGTCGCTCACTGCTCCAAGAAAACGAGAACCCCGCAACAAATGAACCATTTTTCGCAATAGTACAACGCAATGAAAGGGAGTGAGTGTGAGATGTTTGACCCTACGCTGAGAGGCGCAGTGAATCGAGTAAAACAGACCATGGTGCTGCCGAACCCCGCAAAGGAGACCCCAGGGAAGAACGCGAGGAAAAGTAAAAGTAAGGGGCATCTTCGGCTAAGGCAGGTGAAAAATCGAGGCCGGGACCGTGCGAGTATATGATGAACGTAAAAGTTTCCAGAGTATTAAGAGCTAAGACATCCCGCCAGCGCAAGGAAGGTGTAGTCGAGAAGGGGTGAATGTTTCTGAATATCGGGCTGAGAGAATTCGAAGGCGAGCTAAAAGAAAAAATAAGATAAGGAGGGTACCATTGCTACAGCTCTGATACCCCAGGGTGGAGCAAAGAAGTCGAGGAGCTGTTGAGAGACCCAAGCCCCGGCCGACCCCCAGCAACCTTATTGAGTGGGATAGTAGACCATCCCGCCCTGAGGCATTTGCGGGTAGTAATAGCCATCCGGACTGGGCGTCATCATACCGCCCATTCCAGGCACAGTGTAGCTTGCTGGTGGATATCCCTCGACAGGCGCGTATATTTGGGACGGGTCGAAGTAGTACACCATGCCATTCTGTTCGTGCGCCACCATCTGCCCCTGAGCAGTCGTTACCGGCGCACTGGGAGCAGGCATTGAGCCAGGGGGCGCTGCGTAAGCACCCGGCTGAGGGTTGGGCATGTACATCGGGACTACTGCGCCTGTGGGGTATTGCGGGGCTCCTGCTGGCGGGGGATAGTAGTAAGCCGGCGGTGCGAATCCTTGAGGCACGTAGCCGGGTTGGAAGGTCTGATACGCCTGTGCCTGGACTCCGCGCTCCGGGATGTTCGATAAGGGCGTCCCCGTGGAGACGTTGGAGGGATACATCGGCGGCGGCGCTCCGTTAACGTGATGCGGCACTTGCTGGTGAAACGGTTGCTGCTCCTGCTGTTGCGGGGCATGTACAGCCAGATTTGCTGGTGATTCGATGCCCGCGACAGACACCGTCTTCTGAGGCTTTGGCTGATGCATGGGCAGAGGCCCGCCCCAGCTCTCCCTGAACGGCGGTCTTTGCTGCATATGAGCTCCCGGTGGCGGCGGTGGTGGCATGTTAACAACGGGCGTTGCTCCTCCTTGAACAGACGCGGGATGGCTGGGCGGTCCAGAACCGGGGTATGGTTGACTTCCGGGAGGAAGACGAACGACCGGCCGGTTGTCCACGGGTCCTCCCGGCGGCCTCGACATAATGGAGCCAGCGGGAGAGACAATACCATCCGCGCGATAGTCCCGTGCTAGCGACGACCTCCGGCTCATGACGCTTGGTGTGTACACACTGCCGCCATACGCACTTGTTCTTCTGCTCGAGAATCCCCCATACGAGCCAAAACGCCCTCTGCCTCTGCCAAAGCCCTGTTGGTTTGGGCGTAATGCGCGGGGAATGAAAATGAAGGAACGTTCTGTGGCGGGGAAAATGTAGCGGGGCGGTTGGTCGGGGAGAGAGATGCGGACCGGTTTGTCTCGACGAAGCGGCGGACGGTGGTTTGGGAGTTTGGTGTATTCCTTGATTGGCACGCCGGCAAAGTGTATAGGAGCCTGCATGCCGGGGATGAACAGCCGTACGCGAGCATTTCCCACCAGTTTTGTCGAGGAAAACGACTTGACCGGGGGCGTCTTGGCGTTGGGAGCGGGCGGCTTCGACAATTGTGAGTCATTGGAAAACTGGTTTGACGAAGAATCGACCGTCGGGTTTGATGAACGATGAGGGGCAGGCTCCTCGAGGGTCTCGTGCAGGTCGTGTGTCCACGGAGCGCTGGTCGCGGCCTCCTCGCGGGCCATGATTCTGAGCGCAAGTCAATAAAGTGGCTCTTCACGTTGCAAACGGGTGGGAGTAAGATGACGTACCCTGCAGGTGAGTACGGGCCGCCGACGACACCACGTCCGCGGCCTCGTCCTCTGCCGTACGGCTTGAAACCGTTGGAGCCGGCGCCTTGCGAACGGTGATCGTGCATGAAGAAGGCGCCGCGGTTGGGAATGAAGGCCGGGTCCTCGTCCCGCTTCTTCTTGTACTCCTCATGCTCTCGCCGGCGGCGTTCCGCCAATGTCTCCTGCTTCGCGGGTGCAGGCTGTGTGCCGTCGGTGGTGTCTTGGGCAGGCGCGTACGGTGCCTGGGGCTCGGCGGGCAGCGACTCGAAATCCACGGCGTGGGCGTCGTGCGATATCTTGAGCCCGTTCATCATGGCCTCGGTGTCGGTCATTGGACCCGCGCTCGTTGGAGCAGGCGGCGCTGCGGGCTGGCCATTAGGCGGCCGCGCGGTCCCGTTCCTCGTGGCGACAGACTCGCTCTCGCTGAGATCGCTGGCGTCGGCGTCGGCGTCCTCGTCGCTCAAGAACGAGGCCTCGCTCTGCGAGTCTCCGCGCTCATCTTCGGTAGCCTCCTCAGCATCGCGCCTGCGCCGTCTGACAATGGCCCGACGAGGAGGGGCCATGGTGGGTGGAGGGGGAGTTGCGGGGTGGTTGGGCGAGGTCGGTGTTCTGCCTGCGCGTTGGTCGAGAAATCACCGTCGACGTTTCGGAGCAGAGGCTTGGCAAATCATGTCATGGCGGGAGCGCAGCGAGCTCTGACGACGGGGAATGTCATTTCATCAGCGCCCATCACGAGACTGCACGGCCAGACTGCTCCCCGCAGTGCTGCGCTTTGCTAGCTGCCGTTGCAGGCAGGAAGCCCAGACGCCCGAGCGCGACCGGTCAACGCGAATCTTCGAGAAGTCTAGGCGCGCGGCGGCCGTGTGAGCTGGCAGCGACGTAAGAGAGCTGCACCCCAGCTCGCGCGTCCTCAACATCCGAGTCGCGCCGTCCGCCGCGTTACACGCGCACCCGCCATGTGCACGCAAAACGGATCCCGCGTCCTTCGCGCCCGCCCATTTCGGCCGGGCGTTGCTTGCATTATATGCTGCTAACATAATCAAACACGAACTCTTGTCTATGTGCTTTCTCTGCCCAGCTTCGCCAGCTCGCTGTTGATAAAGTCCTCCGAGTTCACGAGCTCCGTGCTGCCGTACACCACCCGCCGTCTGGGGCCGGTGCCTGGCGCGCCAGTCCCACTGGTTCTCTGCGTCCATTCTTGCAAGTTCCCATACTCCTCCATGCTGCCGCCGCCCACAGTGAACACAATTGCCTCGCTGAAACCCTGCCTCCGCTGTCCGAAACTGGCTTCAATGCCACGGCCAACGCCGCTCAGCCCACCCTGCTGGTTCCGTGCTTGGCTTGCAGGGGGCATCGTTCCACGCGCGTTTGCACTGCGGGGATCGAAATAGAGGTAGTTCTCCGTCTTCGCGATCGCCGACGAAGACGCGTTCTGCGGATCCATCAACGACTCCGTGATCTTGGTGAGGGTGAGGTCCTTGTTTGCGGGGAGGAAGTTCTTCACGCCGGAGATGAGGTTCTCGAAGTTCCCGCCCAATCCTGCATCTTTGAAGCGATCCGTGAGTCTGTTGGAAATGGAGCTAAATCCGCGGAACAGATCGCTGGACGCCGACTGCGCCGGCTGGGCGGGAGCAGACGACATCATCGTCATTCGCGTAATCTCTCTGACGCTATTTGATCTGTCAGCTACTTGCCCGTGACACAGTCTTGAGGGTACTTACGTTTTAACGTAGGCGAGAGACGTCGTGTCGGCACCTGCAGTCCGTAATGCTTCATCAAAACGATCAAGGTCGCTGCGAGATACTTCCTGCTCTGTACTCAGGAACCAAATGATGAAGAGACGCAGCTTGTCCAATGGCTCATTGCCCTTATCCGCATCTTTGATGAGCTCTAGAATTTGTTGCTTCGTCTGTTTCGTTATGCCTTCCTCGAGCTGGAAGTAGTTGTCGAGCTGTCGATCCTTAATTGCTTTGAGTAATGCGGTCAAAATAGTCATGTGCATATCCAGCAAAGACTTCCTCTCCCTCAGTTCCGGCAAAAGCGTGATGGCAGCGCCGAGTTGCTTCACAGAGGCGCTTGCATCATTCTGGAGATCATCTAAAGAAGCAGCACCGGTCTTCTTTGTGATCTCGTCCGAGTCTTGCTTGTACTTTTGCAGCTCCGTGTCAATGGCCTCGGCGACGTTGGGGAACGGTGCGCCGGCATTCTTGGACCAGAAGAAGTCCGACGCGTTCAAGTCGTAGGATTTCTTTGTCACGCCCCTGGCGGGGTTCGTCTCATCGACCGGCAACTCCACGGTGATACGGTTCAGGTGCATCTTAAGAACGTCATTAACCAGGGATTGATACGTCCAGGAATGCGAAAGCATGGGAATTAGATCGACATTGCGGTCCACAATGATTAGAACGGGCCTCGAGGAAGGAGCAGTGCCGGTCGCGGACATCTTTTGGTTTGCGCCGGAGAACAAGTTGTCCTTGGAATTTAGAATGTGGTCCCGAAGCTTGCGATCAAGTTTGGCGGAGATCATCTCCGCAGCGCCGCCCTTCGGACAGCGGATGATGGGAATTGTGCCTGCCGTAGTCAGCCTTGCAGCACGAACGCGCGAAAGATCGGAACGTACCCGTGGTGACCACCACGCTGAAAAGACCGCTTACAATGCGATCAACAGCGGCATCCAGAACGTCATCCGCCACTTGCGCACTGTTCAGTGTCCAGTATGTCTCCTTGCCCATGCCCAAGCTGAAAAGGTCGGGCTCGCTGACGATAAAGTTGAGGTACTGGTCGAAGATTTGCGCAAGGTGATCTGAGGTCCCATGTTCGGCCGTCTTTGCCGCAAAGTCTTCCAGTAAGGGCCGGGGTATCGAGGACAGGAAGTTGACGTGTGCTGGAGAATACAGGCCGCGCGCAAGGTCGGAGGTGATGAGCTCGAGGTTATGGGCAGTCGGCTCCACGAGATAGATGACAGGAACATCTGGAATCGAATGGCGGGTCGTGTTGATGTTGCTGCGCTCGGGCATCAGTTTGGAGCTCCCGTCACCACCTTTGAAGCCTGCCGCAGCGGGAGCTCGGCTACCTACAGGTGTATCGTAACCCCCCAGCCCCGCAGGTCATTCACGCGAAGGACGCTGCTGATGACGTCCCTGCCCAGGTTGTCGAACACGAGTACCTTCCATATCGGTTGCCCGTTGGCGTCCAGGATCGGGGTAGACTTTGGCAATAGGCCGTTGGCATTGGGGTCGTGGTGCTCGTCGGTGTTCTGCTCGGAGGTCTGGTTCAAATTGAGGATTTTCTCGATTGAGGCTGGCACCCGGTATCAGCGCGCGACGAATCTCGGCGCATGCGGGGTCTCTCAGAGCTTACCGACTTGCCTGTCCCTCAAGCTGTGGTGGGCGGACGAGGTCGCCATCTTGGTGATTTGTGTCGTCGGTGCGCGGCGCGCTCGCGGGGAAACAGAGCTACCTCATGCGCAGACGACGGCGGCAGTGGAAAGAGCAGCAGGCAGCACGTTAGACCGTCGCGACGCGCGTGTGGCAGCCTGCCGACTGGTAACGTAGCAGCTGGAGAGGCCACGGCGCAGCTCCGGGCTGCGACCCAGGCGGGCAACCGCGGCCCGAAACGGGCTAGCGCGGGCAGCACGTGCAGGCAGCTATTTCGCCTTCGCCGGTCGCTCGCCGCTCTCCTTCCTTCATCACACAACAACCTCCCCGTCTCGCCCAAGGCCATGCGCCCACTTTCCATCCGCTCCCTTCAAAGCACCCCTTCATAGTGAACTTTCCGACTGCTGGCGTAATTGCTGCATGCGCCGCCAGATAACTGGCTCTGGAGGAGGATTGAGCAGGCTTTTCGCGCGGTCGGGGGTGACAGCTGGCTGGAAGTGACGCCCGCTCCTCAGGCAAAGCATCTCGCAACGCCGTGACGCCAATCTCATCAGGTATCTTCATACTGCGCAGATTGTCGGCGGCTCGTAGAGGCGCGGCCTGCAAGCTTTTTTCCTGTGCCACTTCCTTTCACGCGTCCACACGACCGGTGGAAACAGGCGCAGCGTCGCTGTCAGGCAGGCAGCTGCGAGCGACGGTGCTGGGGCTGGGGCCGGGATTTTGTCGCCGGCCACGCGTTTTCTCTGATCACCACTCCACGCAAGGCAAACGCGCGCTGCAGGCCGTCCAGCAGCGCGCCTTCTACCAGGGGGACACCCTTCGCACATACGCGCAGCAAGCACCTACGGGGCCTGGGCCTCTCCGCCGCCGGTTCAGCTCGCACAAAAGGCCCAGAAGAGACAGCAAATTCGCCGCGTCGCGCCTAGTGCCTGTGGCGCCCCTGCTGCAGCAGCCAATCAGCGCCTGCCGTTGATCGCCGCCCTAGCTGCAAGCGGGTAATTTAGCGGGCTTTGCGTCCAGCGCCTCTGACTCTGCGCCGCCCGCCTGCGAAGAGCCCAGCCACAGCCCTTCACTCGCCATCATGGCCTCCAATCACGTGCATCTCGATGATCACCACGCCGGCCAGCAGAGCAACATGTTCGCCCGGCCCGAGCTGGGCGCGTATGATAACATGTTCAATGCCCACGCCGACCAGCCCTTTGACGCCGGCGCCTGGAACTACGAGCAGCAGGGTGCCGCGCCGCCTCAGTGGCAACAGCAGCCTCACCAGCAGTCCATGCCTGCCACCTTCGACTCCAGTGGTGCCTTCTACGGCGGCCGCGACTTCTCCAACAGTCCCGCGCCGTACGGCAACCAGACTTTTGCCGATCACGGCGCCGTGCCACCGCAGTTCCAGCAGAATAACCTGGATCCTGCCTTGATGTCGACCGCCGCCGCCGCTGAGCATCCCAACTTCAATAGCTCCAACATGCGCATGTACGCAGCCTCGGCCGCCCAGGCCAACACTATCGCCCCGCAGGCTCTGCAGTCGGCGCGTCAGGCCTCCTATGGTCCTGGCACGCCCCCCGTGGCCGACTTCCAGGTACCACCGCCTTCGTGCCCAGATCGTAAGCCCGTTCTAATCCACTCGCAGCAGACCCAGCAGCGGCAGAGCAGTGCAGCCCAGCAACCAACCCTGGCTAGCACCCCGCCCGCTTCCGCTTCCGCGCCGGTCTACATCCCCGCGCCCCCCGCAAAGTATCCCGATGCTCCTGCTGGCAAGCCCTCGGGCAAGTTCTATATCATCGATGCCAATGAGCTCGCCACAAGCACCAACTCGATGCTCCTGCACGAGTTTCTTTACATCGGCAACGATCCCATTGAAATGCCGATCATGAAATGTAAGATGTAATGCTCAACTGTGGTCTGTTCTCGGCTGACTTGTGTCTAGCATCACTCCCGCAGTACCAGGCGCGCAAATCTCGCAATGAATTGAGGAAGCTGGCGGCGAACGACGAGAGATTGCGAGGTAATTGGACTGGAAGTGGCCACGCACGAGCTATAGCTAACTCCGCCACAGCCAAGATCGCGAAAGCCTCAAAGAAGGCCAAGACGCCCGCCGCCAAGATTGCGCGCAGCAGACCGGTTTCTTTTGGATCCCCTTCAAGTCTTAGGGATGAAGTGTCCGACTCCTCGAGTGAGACGGAGACTTCGGAGGATGATTCTGATTACGAGTCTTCTGATGATGAGACGCCTGAGCCCTCACCCTTGCCTGCCACTCGCCCCAACGAAGCCCTTCCTGCAATGAGATACGATACTATCAAGGCCACCTGGAGGCCGCGAAACCTGCCTGTCACAGCTGATGAGATTAGAGCAGCAATGAAGGACTACTGGGATATCCTCCAGGCTGTTCGGAACAGGTGGAAGGAGGATCAGTCAGCGTTGAAGCAGGCGCAGGAGAAGAACTCGAGAGACATAGAGTTGCTCAAGGGCAGAGTCAAGGACCAGCGTTCCTTGATGGAGATGGCCATGAAGTGCGCGCTTGAGCATGGACACCCGGACGTGATCAGAGTGTAAGTTTTCCCCGTTGAACACCCCATACCCAGCGAACCCGTTCCTACCAAAGTTACCTAGACTGGTCGTTCGGGCTAGTTTTTGGCTGCAAACAAGTTGTCGTGCCGCATCTGCCTCGGCGTGGGACGCGGCTGGAGCTTCATTCTTTGAGGTCCCATGCCCTGCGGTGCGGACGATGGGCAACGGTCAAAGGGCTGCATATGCACCCCAGCATAGCTGTGATTGACATCCTTGTCTGTGATCGGCCGATCCCTGGCCAGATCACGTGCCTTGTGCGTGCTGTGATCAATGCACAATCCACCCCAGGCGGGGGTTTGGAGCACTTCACTCCTGCGGCCACTTGGCGCTTTAATGCTATTCACTATCACCGCAACTTGCGGTTCTTTGCTTGCGGAGAGCGCAACTGACCCTTCCGTTACAGACTCGGAGGCAACGCTCCCCTCTTGTTCCTCGCATACCAGTTCTTGGCAGACCGTATTAGAGAGAATGAATACAACGACCCTTTCTCTAAAACAATAATCGAGGTAATAAATCTCGACCTTGATGTAATAGAACAAATGATTGACTGGACCCATAGTTGCTCGCTCGGAGCGAGAACATCACCATGGAGAACATTGAGCGTACCAAACTCAACACTGCCTTGAAGCGGTATCTCAACCGGGGAGACGAGCGCACAAAACCGCGTGCCGAGAGGATACTCGAGCGTGCGCAAGCGAACTCGAAGAAGTCCGGCCCTGCTTCCACTAACGGTGCATCGGAAAAGAAGCCGGAGATCAAAAAGGAAGCAGACCCCTCCAAAGAGATCAAGGCCGAGGTGGGCACAAGGCCGTTGCCTCTGGCTGTGGCTGGTGTCAAAAGGCCCCGTCCTAGTGACAACTCGGCTCAGCAGCCAGCGAAGAAAACGACGTCGGCAGTGGGTGCTTCGACTGTCACTGTCGGCTCCAAGACGGCCGCCTCTGGCCTGAAGAAGCCTGGCGCTACAACAATAACTAGCTCAGCTAATGGCGCAGCATCGGCGGCCGCCAAACCCAAGATGATGGCAAAGCCCAACATGTTCGCTGGGCTGCAGTCTGCGTCGAAGCGATCCAGTGTCACTGCCCAGAAGCCAGCCACTGGCACAGTCGCTGCGCCTAAGAAGCCCGCAGCCCCTGCTTCCTCTGCGCCAAGGTTTTCTTTTGCTGAGACCATGGCCAACCTGACTAAGCCAAAGGAGCAGCAGCCTGCATCGAAGCCCGAGGAGAGCCGCCCGCCCGAGACAGAAGAGGAGAGGGCTAAGCGCCTTCGGAAGGAGGAGCGCCGCAAGCTGCGGGTTAAGTGGGCCGACAACGGCATTGGGAACAAGGACCAGCTCGAGTCTGTCCGCCTTTTCACCCACGACCCCGACGAAGAGCTTGGCCACGATGCAGCCATGGTTCGCGACGTTGCCGATGTCGGTGGCGAAGGACGCATGTTCAAGCAGCACAAGGATATGATGGACTTGGACGACGACGACGATCGCCCGAGCGAAGAGGACTTCCGCGCATGGCGCGCGCCCTCGCTTGTCGACTTCAGCGCCGTTCCGGAGTCCGAACGAGAGCGCAACTACGAGCCGTACGGTGGAGGCGTCCTCTCGGTCGACTCACCTGAAAAGGCAGTCCAAGAGCAACACGAGGCCAACACCCTTCTCGTCTTCTACACCTCACCAGGCGATATTCCACCTTGCCCCCGTGAGCCTCCGGAGGACGAACAGCAGCCTCACCCGGACGCAAAGGAGCCTTTTGTCGGCATGACTCCGGGTGAATCGCCGTACACCGAACGCGCCGCGCGCCACGCTCCTCCGCCGCCGCCCGCACCCCCCGCAGACATACCAATGCCCGACCTCAGCAGCATCATGTCGATTCTCAGTCGAACTCAACAGCAGCAGGCACCGACTCCACCGCAGCCAGTCCACCCGCCCCAGCTACCCCAATCTGCGCCCCCGGCGAGCGATCTCGAAAAGACCTTCTCGATGTTCATACCCCCGCCGCAGGCACCGCAAGTCTCGCAGCCTCCGCCCCAGGCGCCTGCTTCCGCTGCGCCCTCAGCTGACATCCAAGCCATCTTGGCCAGCCTTGGCAATCTGACCGGGCAAGCTCAACAAGCTCAGCCCCCGCAGCCTCCGCAGCCTCCGCAGCAACCTCCGCCCGCTCAATTCCCAAACATGGCCATGAACGCTGGCGGTGGCCCCGGGTTCGACCTTGCAGCGATTCTGCAGAGTGTGGGCAACGGCGGCGCCCCTCCTGCTGTCCCAGCCTTTGGGATGCCTTTGCCAAACCAGCAAGGCCAGCCGCAAAACCCCCACCAGCCATTGCCATCACAGTCGGAGTTATTCCAACAGGAGGAACGTACCAAGCGTCAGCGCGGCCCCGAAGACCACGGAGGCGACCGCGGCTGGGGCGCCAACCGCCGCAACAAGAAGTGGAAGAACAAGAACAATCCGGACTACCAGCCACCACAGTTTGTGGTGCCATGCAAGTTCTGGAAGGAGGGAAAGTGCATGAAGGGAGACAAGTGTACGTTTTTGCATGAATGATGTCCCAACCCCCATTTTCCTGCGAGGAGTAAGCTTTTTCTTCCCTTTGTCCTCCTCCGTTTCTTCTTCCATCAAAAGGCGGCCACTTTGACACGGGATTTCTTACAGGTCCTGTACACTCTTCCTCTCATGCCTCTACCAAACCTCCCACTGCCACTGCCTCACCACCTCCTACTGCTCCTACTGCCCCGAAGAGCATGACGTCGGTGCCTCAGGGCGGGGGCGGATCGAAGAAGAAGAAGAAAAGGAAGGGCAAGAGGTACATGGACAGAGATGCCAACGGTGGCGATCTCGGTGCCGGCATCATGGATGACTGAGCAGCCGTGTCCATGCGTCGCACTTGCCCCTTCCTTTCCATCCGCCTCTCCGATGCACGAGCAGTATCCGGTATCCGTCTCGATCACGAAACCTTCCGCCGATTCGAAATCAGCCATGGGCTAGTGATTGATCGCACCGCCCTTTGCTACGGCTCCGTCATCCCCTCCAAACATTCCGGCGATGGAGGACGAACGAAAACCCTTTGCTTGCTTTTTTTTCTTCCTCATTATGTACAACAGCATCTTCCCATCTTCTTGCTTTTGCTGGCGGCGGCCTGGGAGGACCTTTACGGATCACTCCTCATCAGCATTGCTTTCATCCTGCACGATTTATCTCGACAGAGCATTCGAAAGCGGAGGAAACCCTTTTCATACAAAAAGCATGAGAAGTCGGATTACGAAACATTGGGAGGCGGAAAACTTCTACTACCACTGCTATTAGATCGGCACGAGGTTATAACTGGGTGTGAGAAGGGTGCGGCGGATTCAGTACTACTTTTTTAACGGACGATATCCAGCGGGTTTCTCTTCTTTTATTTTGCTTCTCCGATTCACCGCTACTAATCGATGGCATGTTCTTTTCTGCTCCCCAATTTTTTTTTTGGTCTGTTCTCCTACTTATTGCCGTTGCGCGTTGCCCAGTGTTTCCCTGCATGGCTCACGTTGCTGTCACTTGTTTTCTGCGGTGCTGGTCTCGTTCGAAAGGCTATGTGTGTGAGTGTGTGATGAGCATTTCGTCGTTCTGCAATGCGTGCGTATGTGCATTGATTGCGTTGATTGAATCCGAGGGGTCTCGTTTCTTGTCCCGCCCTGTCCTTTTTTGCCTTCTCTACTCTGCTCCTGTTCGCTTAACCCCCCTTCGTCTTCCATCTACGTATCGTGGTCTGGGCAGGCGGGCTTGTATGAGGTGAAGTAGGCCTTTGCGCTCGAGCACAGCTTCACTCAGAAGGAAAGGGGAGAACGGCGAAAGGGAAAGGAGCAGAATAGAAGGGCGGGCGCGCATTTTGTGAAGTAATTGTACTATTACCATCAACCACCTGCTGCATTGGGGCGGACTGGTGTTGGTGACGACGGGTGGCGTTTGTGTTTTTTTTTCTTTTCTTTTTTTTTTTCCACGGCGGAAAATACGATGGTTTCCTCAGGCGGCGGCGTTCACCAAATAAATCAAATAAAGCGTATCGTCGAAACCACTGTCTAATTTGGTGGTTTGTGATCTACTGGTTTCTGTCTAGAACTATGGTGGTTTGGTTGCAAAAGAACCGATCTCAAATACTTTTTCTATCTCTTGACGCGAAAAAGTGACGCGCTTGATGCGCCGCAAAAGGCCCAAGTGTTTGAGACCCAGTGTGAGAGCATTCGTGAAATTGATCATGAAAAAAGTCCAATCGAACTATCTCGTCTCTAGAAGATTTAGAGCTAGCCGACATTAGTAGCACCCCAACTGCATACACGTAAAAAGGTTCGACCGCTAACCAAAGGAACAAAATGGATGGGTTTGATATCTTCATTTTTCGTCTGTTCGGCTCACGTCCTCTATTTTGCTTCCTTTGCCGGAGAGCAAGAGCGTGACAAAAGCCATTGGAATGCTATCAAAGCCCTCCCTCCCACTCTACTTTCACAAAGAGAAGACCCTAGAAGAGCTAGTATACCTTTTCAGACTCTTTGTGCCAACCTTTGTTGTGGCGGATAGCCACGCAAGCAGTTGATAGACTCGTTAAGAGTCGTTCAAACGAGCTAGATTGGGTGCAAACCTCAACGGTCTTCCCTTGAAAACTTCCCTCGCATCCTCCGACCAGATGCCAATATGGGAAACGTCAACACCAAACAACAGCAACCACACCGATCAAAATCATTCCTCGTCCTCGCATGTGCGGGGTCAAAACTCCAGCTTTTCTCCGTTCAGCTCCCATGCCAATAACGCCAAGTACTCCCGTCGGTCCGATCGCTTATCCATGCCAGATCCCAAACAAAAAAGGAAAAAAAAAGGAAAGACGTCCAGATCGCGCAAACAAGCCGTCAATAGCTGTCTCAGATCTCGACATCAATGCCAAGGTCCATGGATCCAATGAGCTCGTCATCCATGGCCTTCTTGGTGAAGGTAGGAATACCCTTGCGTTCAAGCTTGGGCTTCTTCGGCGTCTCCGAAGGCGTTCCAGTGCGACTGATGTCGCTAGGGTTGCCGAACAGTGCGTCCTCTTCGGCAGCCTTCCTCTTCGCCTCCTCCTCGGCGCGGCGCAAACGAGCCTTTTCCTTGGCGGCAGCCTTTGCCGTACGTTCGGCGATGAGAGCCTGACGGACTTGATTGGCGTTGTTGACGCGGATGCTCTTGTTAAGCGTCTGGAGCTTCTGATGGCGATCGGACTGGGTGCTGAAGGTGGTCTTGGCCTTTTCGGGAGCATATTTGTTCTGGCGTTTGAGCTTCTCGGCGATGTCTTCCTCGCTCCAACGCTTTTCGAGCAGCTCGTGAATTCTCTGGAGGTTCCGGTTGAGCTTGCTTTGAGTTGGAATCTTGACTCCTTCGCTTTCACAGACGCTCTTCCATCTCGTGAACTCGGACTAAAATAAAGTCAGAAATCTGATATCAATGAGGCTATGAATTGTCTTACCTCGCTGAACTTGGAGTCAGAGCACATGACAAAAGGCCATTCCTTTTCAGCCTTGCCATGTGCCACAAGCACATACAAGTCCGTCTTCACGGGCTTGTTGTTAGAACCCTGCATCGCATACGGCGATCCCTCCGTAAAGCCCTTGATTTGGCACATCCGGTAAACGCCCTGACCTGTGTTCTTGTCGACACCAATGCTGACACGAGCGAAACAGCCGATGAGATGATCCTCAAAGCCTGGATAGAAGCAGACCTTGGCAAAGTTGCTCCGTCCGACTCTCACACGTTCAAAGTCCTTGAGCTCAGCAGGCGGCTCCTCCTTAGCCGGCGACTTCCTGCGCGCATCCCACTCGACATCGCTCTCACCCTCCGCGTCGGCGTCGGACTGTATCCTGTCGCTTTCGGCAGATGGAGAGCGGCGGCCGTGATTCCGACGGTTGCGCTGATCATTCCTCCGCGCCCTCTCAGCTTTGTAGTTCTCCAATGACTCGTTCACGGCCTTTGTCTTCGGCCTGCTATTCTTGCGCTCGTCGTCATCCAGGTCAGCGGCTCCTGCTTTGCGCTTCTTCTCTTCCTTGGCCTGGCGGTTTTGCAACAAGCGCTTGAGGTTGAGATCCTGGCTCCGACGTTCAATTTCCTGGGCACGCTCGGCCAGAATGGACTCGCGCTCGACTTCCGACAAGCCCATGATGCGACTCCTGTCCTCCCACGAAGTGAACTTGCCCTCGATGGGGTATGGGTTGCTATCATCTTTCAGATCGCGAACGGCGGCGTCAGAGTCAGACTCTTCCATGGCGCCAGAGCCCAGGGAGTCGGGGGAACCGTGAGCAGAGGAACTGTGGCGAGTCAGCACAAAGTCGCAGTGGCGCATGAGGGCCGCAAAGGCAAACAGGCGGACACAACGTACGCTTCGCCTTCTTCCTCGGAGTCGTCCTTCCTACGGCGACCGCCAGCCTTGCGCGACTTCACCTTGCGACGCGGAGGCGACGCTTCGGGCGAGCTTTGACGGTCGGAGGGTTGAGGTGAGGACCGTGGAGTCGGCGAGCGGCTGGTACGCGGACTCTGCCTTGCGTCATCCATCTCCTGATCGCTGCCCACCTCATCGCCAGCGAGGGCGAGCAGCTCAGCATCGAGATCGAGGCCGTCGTCAGACATGGTGGTGGTGAGTGGGCTCGAGGGGGGATTTCGGCGATGAAAACGATGGTTCAGTCGCAATTCAGCGATGAAAGGCACCTCAGAGGATGGCGAGTGAGGTGAGCTTCTTTGGCGGCTCAGGAGTCACTGGGACGGGCGGCGTGGAGCTGGCGCGGGCGCGTCGACGGGGGCGAAGGGATTCGCAGAGCGGGGGCAAAAGACGAGGGCGAATGCGAGATGGATGCGGCGATGGAGGATGAGGTCGCCACGGATGACGTGCTGTGAGAGGGAGGGTCAGGTCGGTCGAGGGAGGGCGAGGTTGGAGAGTCGTGGTCGCAGTGCACCGCCAGACTTGGGCCTTCCACTTCAACCGCACCGGCAGATTCTCGGCCAGCCGCGCGCGCTTGCACCCGGCATCCCTGCAGGCAGCAATGGCAGCCACTTGCGCCAGCGCGGCGATCGGCGGCGCGATGTCGGCTGCGCCCAGAGCATTTCGCTCTCGATGTCATCAACGATGCGCCTCACGCCTCCGCGCCGCCGCATTCGCGTTCTTTCCTTCCCCGTCTCGCTCCTTTCCCATCTCAGTGTACCATAGATCCGTAATGCCGGTTTCATTGTCTCCCCGCGTTGCCGTGGCCGCTCGCGCGCTACGCCCACAATTTTTGGCCGCCTCCAGATGCGTCGCGCCGGGTGTCGTACGATTCAGAAGATACGCTTCTTCCGCTGCTGCCGCTCAGACGCCCGCTGATAATGAGGCTCTCCTGTCGACATCGCGCAGCACTGGCGAACCGCGCACTCCATTGAGCCAGGAGCAGAAAGCGTACCTGGACAGTGCTGTTCGTCATTCCGCCATGTTGTTTCGGCACACCCCGGCTTAGCTGACTGCTGCTGTAGCTGCGCGTCAACCAGGCAGGCGAGCTCGCTGCCGTTCTCATATACCTCTCGCAAACCCCACCCATTACCAAGGCCCATCCCAAGCTCCGCCCGCTCATGAAGCACATGCTCGAGCAAGAAGAGGGCCACTTCCACAAGTTCAACCACCTCATTGCCAAGCACCGTATAAGGCCGACCGCCATGTATCCAGTGTGGAAGGCTGCAGCAACAGTGTTGGGATGGGGAACCGGCGTCATGGGCCGTGAGGCTGCAATGGCTTGTACCGAGGCTGTGGAAACGGAGATTGGCTCGCATTACAACGAGCAGGTCGCCAAGCTGCTCGAATGGGAGAAGCAATTGACTGCGAAGGGAGAGCAGTTGAGTCCAGATCTACAGGTGCTTCTGCAGGATCTGCGCCGCATTCGTGACGAGGAGTTGGAGCATCTGGACCACGCCGTTGAAAATGATGCAAAGGAAGCCCGCCCGTACGAGGTTCTTACCAACGTCATCCGCGGAGGATGCAGGGCTGCTATCTGGGTTTCGGAGCGCGTCTAAAGCCTTGGAATTGGGCGTGAAAAGAGACTTTTGCCAACGTGTACATGACTTGTATAATAGAAAGTAGGATTAGGCCTACCGGGGCCGTGCTATGCAGAAAGTCTAGCTGAATCCCCTCCTCTCCACCAGTAATATTGAGAGTAAACAATTCAGAGAAACTACCACTCATCATATTGTTCACCTGTCCAAGGCGTGGAAGTCCCTTTCGTAGCCTTGGCGTCCCCGAGCGGACGGTGCTCTCACTGCTTCAGCCTCACTTCACCTCAGTTCACTCCAGTCCTCCTATTGTCGTGTTTCAGATCTGTGAACGCGAGCAATGGAAACAATAGAACAATAGCAATTGAACTACTTGCTGCTCCCATAAAATCTTCTGCTCCCTCCCGTGTCCTCTCTTTCCTTCAGACTCCAGACCACACATCCAGCGAACACCAAGCTCCCTCCAAGCCACCCAAAACCACAACAACACCAACAATCAATCATCACCATGTCCTCCAACAACACCAACCAGTCCGTCCTTGAGGACGCCCGCATCATTGCCCTGAAGGAGGGCGGGACCCTGAAGTGGGCGGAAATCGCCAACCACTTCCCGAACAGGACGAAGGGCAGCATCCAAGTCAGGTACTGCAGGTACCTCAAGCCTGGTAAGTTATCTTGTGTATACCTTTTACCTGCCTACCGTTTGAACCACCTTCACCCGATGTCTCCTCACTGCCTTGGTCTAAGGTGGAACTCATACTAATATGTATATACAGCCACTGCTGCCCGCCGCGCCGCCCTCGCCGCCAATGCCGCCGCACTTCCGGGCCCGCCTCCGGCCAGCGCTGGCGCTGGCCACGCCAATCCCGCTCCCGCTCCCGCTGCTGCTGCTGCTGCTGCTGCCACCACCGCCGCTCCGCCGCCCGCAGCCGGCGCCTCGTCCTCCTCCTCCCCGGCGCCCGTGTCTGCTTCGGCTGCTGGCAGCCGCAAGCGGACGCGGGCCGCCACCAACGCCGCCGAGCTCGTCGCCGCCGCCGCCAGCCTCGGTGCCGCTGCCGCCCGCCTGTCCGCCGCCGCCGCCGCCATGGCCAGCAGCACCACCACCCCCACCGACGACGACGACGACGACGACGCGGCCGTTCCTGGTCGCGCAGCCAAGCGGGCCAGGACGGCCCGCAACACCACCGCGGCGCCCGCCGCCAGCACCGCCGCCGCAGCCGCCGCCAGCCGCCGCCCGCCCGCCCCACGCCCCTCCGCCCTCCCCGCGCTCGTCCAGCCGGCCCGTCGTCTCCCTCCTCCGCAGCCGTCGCGTGCTGGTCGCGCGACGGCTGCGCCCTCCTCCGCCCGGAGGACCGTCCCCGCTCGCCCCACGGCGACTGGCGCCCCTTCCGCAGCCGCCGCTGTCCCCGCCGCTGCCGTTTCTTCGCGCGCCCGCACGCTGCGCAGTGCGGGCCGCGTCGAGCTGCAGCCGGGGATGGTGGTGCGGGAGGGCGGTGGGGTCACGGTCCCCGAGGGAGGGAGGCTGCAGTCGACGAGGTGGCTGACCGAGGCGCACTTCCGTGCGCGTCCGCAGGGTGAGGAGTGGGGGGCTGCGAGGTGGGAGGGCTTCACGGGGTACTACTTGAAGTAGAGGGGGAAGGGGAAGGGGATGGGGAAGGGTATGGGATGGGTGCTTTCTGGGATTTGGGGGGGTTTTCTGGGCTTGGAGAGTTCTGGGGGAGGTGGTAGGGGAGGGTGATGAAAAGTTTTGCTGTTTCTTTCTGGGATGCCTGTTCAGGCAATTGACGATGGTCGTTCTGGTGTTTTGATCTTGGGAGCTGGATGGCTTGTTCGGCTATCTTGCATCAGCGGTGGTTGGAATTGCGGGTTGGGTTTTTGTAGACTTCGCGACGATGACGACGTCGATGACGACAACGACAACGAATGAATGACGAGAAGATGCTGGACATCTTCGCGCTTTGTGCGCAACCAGAGTGCTTCTCAAAGTTCGTGATGGAGAGTGATGATGGTGTTTCTGGCTTCGGGTGATGTTGTTCTTGCCGCTTGGGTAAATGTCGGCGACGAGGTGGACGCTCGGTCTTAAGCGGGGATTGACGCGACGCGACGCGGTCTCTGGCGCGTCGCGCGTCCGTTAATCTTCACATCCCAACATCGCCGCCTCAGCAGCCACGCTATACCCTAATGACAGCCTATTCGTGATACCCCGACCTTCGCATCCAAATTAACGGCGAAGCGTACACGTAGTCTACAAAATCCGTCGAAATGGCTTCTACGCCATCCACCCCTGCGCGATCCGCTCGCGCGTCCTCCACAGCATCCACGCCCGCAATGCAAACCTCCAGACCTCCAATCGAGCTTACTCCGCGTAGTAGAGTCAAAGCTATGCTTGCCGAGGCCGGCATGAGCGACGATTCTGAAGACGAACTCTCCACGAAGCCCTCCAACGCACCTTTAAAGCCCTCCGAACCTGTGGCAAACCCCGCGCCAGCCGCCTCGAAACCTGCTCAAGATGACGCGTCTTCGGATTCTGAGGAAGATGATATTATACCAGCTAAGAGGCCAATTGGAAGGATGGCAGCACGCATGCTTGCACAAAACCAGAATGCTCCGAGTGGGGACGGCGATAAGGAGGATGGCAACGCATACCAGCGGGTCAGGAAGATGCTGATGTCTGCTAAGGACAAGCAGAAGGAATCTTCAGGCAGGTCGAGCCCTGCAGCAGATGCGGAGTCTAGTTCAGGCGAGGATATGCCTTTCAGCAGACCCGCGCCCGCCAGGAGACTCGCACGAAAGGCTAGCAAGTCGCCGAAGCCCGCAGCATCCGCATCAAGGGCGTCTTCACCAGGGCTTTTCGTGTCACCATCCAAGGCTTCCCCGGCCAAGTCTACCGGTTCCTTTGAAAACGGCTCAAATTCGGACTCGGGTATGTCTGACTTCAAGCCAAAATCCCGCCTGGAGGAACTGGTCGCGCAAAAGAAGGCCGAACGGAAGGCTAAGGAAGCTGCGGAGAAAAAGGCCCGGGAGGAAAACCGCCGCAAAGCCAAGGCGGCCGCAAGGAAATCAAACGAAATTGATCGTGAGCTGAATGGCTCGGAGACCGACAGCAATGACGAGGAGGGCGTGGCTGAGAAGTTGACGCAACAAGCTCGGCCGACCCGCAGGGCAGGGAAGAAGGCCAAGGAAGAGATGAATCGTGAAACGCAAAGGATTGCCAGGAATATGCAGTTGGCGCATCAGGCGAAGACCAAAAAGAAGTACACAACTCAGGACCTGTTTAAAAGATTCAACTATGGCCAGCCCCAAGATTCCGCAGAGAATACTCCTGAGCTTGCATCCTCTGATGTCGATCAGGCTGAGAAGGAGACGCCACCCACAAGCCAGCCCAGCGTGGACGAAGTTGAGAAGTCAACTACCCACGAGCAAGGCATAGATTCGAACAGATTGCCCGATGACACGGTTGTTGATATCGGCCAGCCAACCAAGACCGATATTGGGCTTCCAGTTTTGCACAAAGCGCATCCGCAACCAAAGATTGACAAGGGCAAAGGCCGTGCCATCTCGCCCTCTCTTGAGAATCCCGCCCAGACTGCACCCGAGCCGATCGCAAAACCGACCGCGCCTGCGCCAGTACCGGAGAAGAAGACACGCACGTTCCGCGTTGTCCTTCCGGAAAGACCAGTCGCCAACGCATCCGACTCCGACGATGACCTCGAGATTGTCCGCGACAAACGATTTGACGTTTTCGATAGCCTTCCCGCCCGTCAGGCCAAGGAGCCCAAGCACCTCCTCACACTCCGCCACCTCGCACATCTGACATCGCCGTCCAAGAGCCGGCAGACGGATAGGAATTCCATGGGCCCTGATCAACTGCAGGCTGTGCTTCAACGTAGAGCCCGTGAACAAGCGAAGGCGGAAAAGGACGAAAGGATCGCCGAGCTTCGTGCAAAGGGAATCATGGTTCAAACGGAAGAAGAGCGCGAGAGAGACCAGCTGGAGCTCGAGAACCTTCTGGAGAAGGCCAGGAAGGAAGCTGATGAACTGGCGAAGAAGGAGAAGGATGAAGCGAAGAAGAACGGCGATGACGATGGCGATGGGTTGCTTGACAGCGAGGATGATGAGAGCTACGTCGAGGACGGATCGGATGCTGAGGGAGCGGAAGATGAGGAGCTCGAGCTTTCGGGTAGTGAGGATGAGGAAGAAGACCGTGCCGATGGTGAAGGCCTTCTCGACGACGAAGCCGGCGAGGATGAGGACGACGAGATGGCGGATGAAGAGGATGTTTCAGCACAGCCTGTTGTGGAAGCTCTCGAAGATGATGGGGAATCTGAGGAGGACGCGGCACCTGCGCAGCGGCGTACTGTTGTGGCTAGGAACCGTAAACGTGTCTTTGATGACGAGGATGAAGAGTCCGAGGCCAAGCCAACAGAACAACAGGCTCAACCTGAGCCGAGCCAGGACGAGACCATGGCTGCATTTGGTTTCGCGAACAATGCTGCTTCCGTTGGCCTTACTCAGATGTTTACTAACACAGCGGCCGACATGACCTCTCAACCAACTAAGCAACAATCTCAGCCCAACCCGAGCCCGGATGAGACTATGGCCGCCTTTGGATTTGCTGACAATGCCGCCTCCGTCGATGTTAGCGAGATGTTCGTTGGCACAATGGCCAACATGGATTCCAAATCAACCGAACACCAACCCCAACCTGAGGCGACCCAGGATGAGACTATGGCTGCGTTTGGTTTCGCTAACAATGCCGCTCCCGTGGGTCTCAGCCAGATGTTCAACGGTACTATGGCCGACACGGGCTCTCAGTCTGAAATTCCGGAGGGTGCCAACACCCAGCAGGATTCTCTCGACTTCCTCCGCAACATCCCGATTTCCACAATTCCCGAGTTTGCAGCGGACTTCTCAGGCCCTAGCCAGGACTCTTTTATCCGCGACAGTCAAGTTGGAGAATCTCAAGCGGAAAGTGGAAGCAACGACATCAACATCGGCATTTCTCAGTTTCCTTCGCAACCCCAAGAGTATCCTGATACCCAGATGTCCGACGTCCCCGAACCTACACAGGATGGTGGCTTTGCTGTCTCACGGACGCCAGGCCGATTCAACAGGACTCCTCAGGCCTCGTCAACCCAGAAAACAGTCGACACTGTTATCTTCGAGGGCGGCACACCCGAGTCTCCCATTGTTCAGCGCAAGAAGGGTCGTCTCCAGCGCCGTCGCGAAATCGTCGCTACGGCAGTGTCAGATGTCGAGGAGGACGCTCAGCCCGAGCCGAATGACGCAATCTCGGATGCAGCGGCATCAGATGAGGAGTTCGCCATCTCGGCAGACGCTTTCAATGTCATGCGCAAGGGCGCAAAGAAAGCCAAGAAGATCGAGGCATTCAACAAGAAGAAGAGCGCAGCCAAGGAAATGGTCCACGAGCAGGCCGAGGAGTCTGAGGACGAATATGCAGGTCTGGGCGGTGCCAGCGATGACGAAAGCGGAGGAGAAATGGACGAGGAGCTGAAAGACATGATCGACGAGGCAAAGGTCAAGGTCAACGAGAGGGAGATTGCGGCGTTCCATGCGTAAGTTCCCCTTCTCTTGTGAGGTGGACTCGGGGTTCTGACTACCAAATAGGAACAAGGAGCGTGTCGAAGACGAGAAGCGCATCGACAAGCTGTACAAAGATATCACGAACGGCAATCTGCGGCGCAAGCGCGGTGGTGACTTTGGTTCGCTGGATGATTCGGACGATGAGGCTGCGGAGAGAAGGGCGAAGAAGCAGCGTGAGTTTGCACGCATGCGCAAGGCGCTTCTCGCGGATGAGAACATCGGCAAGATTGGTACGTCATCTCTCTTCTCCGCGATGAAGTGTGTAATTGACATAACGTCCACAGCCGATAACCCGAAGAAGCTTGCTTTTCTCCGCGCCATCGAAGATCATGACGAAGACGAGGACGAGGACTTCTTCGATTACAAGGACCCCACCGCCCCCGAAGAGTCCCAGTCCCAGTCCATCCCCGACTCGCAGGAGGCGGCCCAACAGCAGCAAGAAACCACGACGACCACAGCTCCCCAAGCAAACCCGCTCAAGCGCAAAGCGCCTCCCACGACCGATTCCAACGACGAGAACCGGCCCCCGGCCCGCCAGCGCCGCACCGCCGCCGTGCCCGACCGCAAGCCCACCACCCGAGCCGAAATCCGCGAATCCCTCTCCTCCCTCATTGACGAGCCGCTCGTCCGTGAAACACAGTTCTCGGCATCGGAAGACGAGGACGAGGACGGCGACGAGCAGCAGCAGCAGCAGCAGAAGCAGCAACAGGTCCAAGTTTCGACCACGACCCGCGCCTCCTCCTTCACCGAGCGCCGCCGCACCGCCGCGCCCATCGTCGACCGCCTCACGCTATCGCGTTCCGCCAGCGCGGCCTCGTCGACAACGACGACGACGTCGACCACGACAGAACAACAAACAACATCCGCCAAGCCCCTGGCTTTCGCCGCCCCCGCCACCACCACCGGCGCCCTGCACGGCTTCAAGGTGCCCAGCCTGCTGCGGCGCGCGACGACGAATCTGAGCACGACGAGCACGACGAGCAACTCATCGTCGTCGACCACCACCAGCAACAACAACAGCAACAACAGCAATGCCGCGGCGGCCAGTGCGGCGGACCAGGCCGGTCTGAGGAGGGGCGGCAGCAAGAAGAGCAACATCCATTATCAGGCGAGAGAGGCGGAGCGGAAGAAGGCGGTGGTGGCGGTGGAGGCGAGGAGGGAGGAGGGGTTGCGGAAGAAGGTGGTGAAGGGGAGGGGGAGGAGCGTTTTGGGGGCTTTGGGCGGTGGGGGGTTTGAGTAGTGCGGTGGTGGTATAGGTGTGTGTGCGGGTTTCTGGTTCTTGGTTTTGTTGTGGCGTATGGGTAGGTTGGGATGGGATGGGATTGGTTGGTGTTCGTGGGCTCGTAGGGGCTTGTCGTGTTAGGAATGTTATAGTTTGGAGTGTGTTTGGTTTGGGGCTTTCGGTTTGGTGTGCTTTATGTGTGTGTGCACAGTGGTGTCTGGTTTCCCGAGGTCAACATTGCGGTAGGATTGGTGCTAAGGCTGAGCATGGTAAGTGGGCAACGCTGCAAACTTATGAGCACTTCTTTTTACCCGCTTCAAACGAGCTAATTAGCTGCAGAAAAGAATATTACTGAATTTCGAAGGCCGAGGCACCTCAGATCTTTACAAAGATCTACGTATTTCCAAGCGTGGGAGAGTTGCTCCCATGATCTGCCTCTTGGCCAGATCCTGCACGTGAGCATTCAATCTTCCCATACGGTCTTTTTGCGTCACGGACGCCGTAGTGCATGAAAATGATATCTGTAGGTATGGCACGTACCACCATTCTCTGTCCCATTCAGACTTGGGTGGATCGTCATCTCGCTCTTCTCAAGGTTGTTTTGCCCCGAGTGTAACGGCGAGGACTCTGAGGAACGTTTGCATGAGAAGGTGGACGGGTGTTGTAGTGTTGAGCGAGCTGAGAGAAAGCGCTAGATTCCCCCCGGGCGATCGCACCTGCCACAACGGTTTCGTTCGCTGCTTCTCATATGGACACTACCACGGTGACGGTCGCGAAAGTGAACACCGGCCTGGCGTTCCCTGCCGGAGCGGTACCGCCAGCGCTGTCACTCCCAGCGCGAGACTTCTTAAACGCCTCCTCTTCTCCGGCGAACCAACTCTTTGAAACAACCGCCACTCTCCCACTTTCCGGTCCGACCACCGTTCTGTCACCGTCCACCAAGGAACAGCCCAATTGGACACCAAAATGTCGCATAGCACTTCGGCTCGAAACGTCGGCCGCGCGATCAGCACCGCTTCAGAAGTAAGACACTCTCGTCCGTGGAGATCTCCAACCCAACCGATGGGGTGCGCTGACTGTCGCCTCAAATCGAAGGTTTCATGGTTGCTACTAACCGGTCGGTGTCGCTCCAGGAACACTCAGCGAAACGTACTGCGATACAATCTCTCTGCACTTACTGGGATCAAGACCCAAAAGGCTGGCTCCCTCCAGGCCACCAACCCCATTCTGTGCAACCTCATAAATGGCCGCTAGACTTTCTGGACAAGATGGTTGAATTGGCCCGGCTGTCTGGTATTGGGGGCCGCGAGCGTGCTCTTCGCCTCGTAGGAGACAGTGTCGACGTTCGCGGCAGCAACCAAAGGTTCAGAAGCCGATTTCCGAATACCGACGACATTCAGAATGCGCTCGACGAGTACAATGGCATTCTCGCTCGTGGCCTGAGCGAACCTGGTCGAACCATCCAGCAGGCCGAACAGAGTACCGGCAACGCGGTCGCCAACGCTCACCGACCGCCCGCCGCAGGAAATCCCGATCAAATCTACTACGACTTCGCCGTCAAGCGAGCCTATGACAACGGCGGGATCCGCGGTTCCGCCTTCGGTCGCCCAGAAGACGGGCCAACCATCATGACGCCGGAGACGGCTCAAGGCGGCATCCCGGCCAATGGAAACAGCGTCGGCCCGTTCATCACAACCACCCGGCTGGCATCCAAGAAGATCATCTACGCGAAGCAGAACGAGGACGCCATGTTGCTCCTGGAAGAGCACTTCGGCGCCAGCATGGCCACCATCCTGCAGGACCCGCAGCTCCAAGCCTCCGAGGCTCTGAAGTTCCCCGTCGACGTCACCACCAAGCTGTGGGAGATCGTCAACGGCTGCGACATCACCTCGCTGCCCGCGTTCCACAGCATGCTCCACCGCGCCATCAAGCGCACCACGGTGGGCGGCAAAACCCCCTCGCTGGGCGTCGCCGTGGTCAGGCAGCTCCAGGTCGACGTCATGAGGGAGATGAGCGACATCAGGGAGCAGCGGGAAGAGGCGCGGCTCGAAGACAGGGCGTTGGTCGTCGCGCTCAAGGCTTCGCCCACCTGGTTGCGACGCTTGGGCGGCGCGTCGTCGACTTCGCCGGACATGGGTGCTCGGAGCGGCGGTGACGCGGACCCGGAAGACGTCGACGGCCCTTTGCCTTCATCGCATGCTAACACTCGGCTCGGACAGGCCCCCAAACATGCTACCGCTCTGGCAAGGGAAAGAATGGAGAAGGACGCAGAAGCTAGCGTGGGCGTGGGAAGAGCCAGCGGAATCATAATCATCCCGGACGACGACGGCGCCCGCACTCCCGAAGGCTCGCCAACCGGCATCATCGATCTTACTATCTCGCCGCCCACCGGCGGTGTTGCAGCTGTACAGGACGAAAAAGAGGTTCCTGAGCAGGACGCAGCCGCCGCCGCCGACACGGACGTTGCCATGACAGACTTGAACGCGAACGACGGGGACGACGGCGACGTCGCCATGCCAGACGCCAACGCGAACGACAGGAGGGACCCTGCAGGCGACGTCGGCGCCCACACCGCGAACCACGGCACCCGTCGTCGTCGTCGTCGCCAGCGCCACTCCCCGCCCTCGCCCGGCCCGTCACGCCCCTCGCAGCGCCGCCGCCTCAATCCCCCCGTCACCGAAGAGCAGGGCGGCGGCGGCGGCGGCGGCACACGCTGGCTGGAACTCACCCCGCGCGCCACAACCACGGCCGCCGCCCCGGCGCCAGACCAGAACGCCGAACACCTCCGTCGGGAGCGGGTCATCAAGCGCGTCGCAGTCCGGATGCTCGCCGCCGCCGAGACGCAGAAAAATCAGACACAGCAGCAACTAGCCGCCGCGCAAGCCCGCCTAGCCACCGCGCAGCAAGACCTAGCCTCCGCGCAGCACGAAGCCAACACGCTGCGCACCGCCAACGCCGCGCTCGAAGAACGCCTCGAGGCCGCCGCCGTCGACGCGGCGGATGCGGCGGAGCGCCACGGCGACGCCGTGCGCGCGCTGACCCGCCGCCTGCGCGCCGCCGAGGACGCGACGGGCGTCGCGCTCGCCGACGCCGCCGAGGAGATGGACAGGCAGTGGGAGGAGACGGTCAAGGTGTACGCCGCCGCGGACAGGGAGACGATTGCGGAGCAGAGGGACGCCATTGCCGCGCTGACGGAGGCGAATGCCGAGCTGCGGGAGACTGTTGCGGATCTCCGGCGTGGGAACTAGGTAGCGGCTTCTGGATGGGGCTGCTGCGCGGCTTGCTGGGGACGAGGACGACGGTGCTCGCGGGGTGTAGGTTGCGGGTGATGGCGGAGACGGGCTCGTTGGGTTGGGTGGGTGGGTAGGTTGGAGAGGCTTTTGCATACGGCATCACTACTCACTCGCTCATGATGCGGGGTCTGATTGGCGCTGAGGGTTGTCTCCGAGCGGGAAGGTGATTGGCATTGCGATGGATGGGAGGCGTACTGGGTCGGTCTGGGACGTGGGACGCCTATTTTTATTTTTGGGAGAGTCAGGAACCCCTCATTGCTTGGTTATGCGTTCATTAGTAGGTAATACACAACACCGTAGGAAAACGAGTTCTTGTTCTATTTTTTTCTATGTTTTCAACGACGGCACCGGCACTCGTGATGATTGCAGCTACCATGTGGTTACCGACGAATGTGAAGTTAAAATGGTCGTGATAGGACGCCGCTTAATATGTTCCGACATGAGCTGGAGGAGAAATCCGGAGAACGTCAAGGCCGGCGGTGGTGAGTGGGCGGTGGAAGCCGAGATGGAGGATTTGGGGGTCAGCCGTTTGGTTTCTTGGCTCTCTCTTCGTTCACCTCTGGCGTCGTTGTTCTGTAGCTCACTAAAAGCCTTTCTGCTCATGATGTCAAGCTATTTCGGGTGGCCGCGAGCGTAAGATTGGGTTTTGGATAACTACCGCGGGCGGGAGTGGCCGCTGTCTGGTGGCCTGGCAGCAAACCCAGCTGCGTTTGAAAGAGGGGGAAGAAAAGAGGGTGGTGGGTGCGCAAACCAAGTCGCGGTTGCGGCCTCGGGCGGCCATACTGGCAGGCGCATTTCTGCAGCCCATTCTCCACCCTACGCGGGGAGTCTACATTGCTTTACTTCAACAAAGAAAGGCTACTGCAAGTATGCATGAGGGTGTTTTGTCGCATGCACCGGCTGCTTAGCGGCGGTTACCGGCATCCTCACCTTGTTGATACCCAAATAGCCTTTCCAATGGTTGGAAGCAATATGTCAAGTTCCTCTGTGACTAGCGGGCTGTTTGCAAAAGTCATGTAAAGTGGAAGCCTTAAATTACTACAAACGCCGTTCCGATCCCGCATTGAGCATGCGGATTCGGCATACAGATACACCTCTCCTAACCAAACAAGAAGACAAAGGCGAACATGAAAGCATGTCGATGCTCTCTCTGCTGCAGGAGCCCGGTAGATGTATATTTGAGTATGACGATAGATTCTTCGCCAAATCCCTATCGTATCATTGTGTTTGAATCAGGCCCCGCAGAGCTTGCCCATTTGACCAGAAGTTTCCCACACAGATCAAACTATGCTTAAGATGACCAAACCAGAGATCTGGCACTGGATACTCCGTGGCGGATCGGGTTCCTATACGGAAGTCTGCAGAGCCGCCCCGCCGTGCACAGCCGCCCACCCGCCGCTTCGTTTGCACATCAGTGGCTCACCTACCCCATTTGCGACCGTGCGTTTCCCCAGAGCTTCGTACAGCCCCAAAACCCATCTTCCTATTCCTCGGCGGCTCGAACACCAACTCTCCCCCAGGATCCCATGGAATCAGACGCGCGAACGAACATGGGCGACACGCCGTACCGAGACAAGGATCGCTTCTGGGTACGCAACGCCGACACACCCTTCTTCCAACCCGTACGTACACTGACAGATACTGTAGTTCTGGACGCCGCCGTTACAGGGCCGCCTTGGACCGAAGGACTTCGACTACGAGCAGGAGGAGACGAGGCTGGAGGTCAAGAGGCAGATTCAGGAGGATGGCATGCACTGGACGACGATGGTCAAGCTGATGGGAGGCTCAGTCGAGGCGCATAAGCGGTACCTTGATATGGTGAAGGATAGACGTTGATACTGTGTTGGGCTGACGTCGGCGTTGGAGGGCGAAGCTACCACGGCATACGATCCCTGACAGTGTGTCAGGGTCCACGGGTATATTAGCTAGACGTGCCAGAACAACTCCAATTGGGTTTATTCCAGTACCTCTTTGCCTGCATTGATGGCGTGGTGCAGTTGGTAAGGGCAAACCCTTACACAGTACATCGGGAACGACCTCTTAGGGCACGAATCTCACACCTTACCCAACCCGACAGCTTAATCGAAGTGCCGCACGCTTGACACGAAAGCACTTCGACAAAGCGCCCATGCCAGACCACCGTGACAACCAGCCGGCTCTCCACACGCGAAAAGCCCCCAACCCGCCACAACCCACGCACCCCAACCCTCCACTGCCACACCCCTCCCGCCGCCCCTCCCGCCGCCCCTCAAGCCCTCCCCCTCCATCACGCATCCCTCCCCCCCTCCTCCGCCCTCCCCACCCGTCCCTCCCCCTCCCGCCCGGCCTCATCCCCCCTCAACACCGCATCCGGCACCCCCACACACCCCACCACACACCCCGCCATCATCGGCACCAGCAGCGCAAACACAGCCCTCACCCCCTTCATCTTCGCGTCCAGCACCGCATCGACGACCCAGCCAGCATCACCACCACCATCCGCGCGCCAACTCCCATCCAACACGCTCTCCCTCGCCGCGCGCGGGAGGTCGTCAGGCAAGGCGCCGCGCATGACGGCGAACTGGACGGCAGTCGCGAGGGCGACGCCGACGACGGAGCCGAGGGCGCGCAGGAGGTTGCGGGTGGATGTCGCGACGGCGCGGTCGGTGGGGGGCGTGGTGAGGGAGTGGAGGGCGACGAGGGCTGGTGGTCGGGCGGTTGGTCAGCCATCAGCCGTGGAGGAGGGGGAAGAGGTTGCGTTCGGGGGAGAGAGAGAAGGAGGGAAAATGCGAACCTGGTTGCAGGACGAAGCCGATGCCGGTGCCTTCGATGACGAGGGCGGCGACGACGACGCCGGGGGGCGTGGTGCGCGTGAAGAGGAGGAGCTTGAGGGTGGCGCCGAGGAGCCAGAGCGCCATGCCGGTGTGGAGGACGGGGGCGTATCTGTGCGGTGGGGTGGGTGTGTGTGTCAGCGTGTGCCTGGGGGGGTTTCCGGCGGCTGGCTCGGTGTTGGTCGCAAGCCGGGGTTCACCGCGCTGTTTCTTTTCCACTCTTACCTGGCAAGCTTGGTCATCAGCGGTCCAGAGAGGACGCCGGCGACGCTCTGGAGCAGCAGCAAGGGCAAGATGAGCGCCGCGCTCCTCAGCGGCGCGAAGCCGCGCACGTCCTGGAAGTATACCGGAAGGAAATACATGTCGACCTGCCAGACGCAGTTGTACAGGGCGCTCTGGAGGTAGATGACGGTGGTGGCGCGGCGGGCGAAGAGGCGCGGCGGGATCATGGGCAGCGCCGCGAACCGCCTCTCGACGACGACGAAGACGGCGAGCGAGGCGGCGCCGACGACCAGCATCGAGACGACCAGGGCGCTGTTCCACGGCCACGTGCTGCCGCCCGAGTTGATGGGGATCTGCGGGTGGGTAGGGACATGTCACTTCTCGCACGCAGGCCGAATGAATGCTCTGCACTTCCCCACTACTCACCAGCACGAACAACACGCCCACGACCGCGGCCCCCAGCCCCGCCCAATCCACCATCGCCACCTTCTCCCTCCACCCGCCGCGGACGCTCCGCAGCGGCAGCGCGACCGCCATGGCCGCCGCGCACGCCGCCGCCAGCACCGGCGGCACGCGGAAGATCCACCGCCACCCCTCGCCGTCGCCGTCCGCGCCCACCAGCGCCGCCGCGAGGAACGGCCCCGCGCCCGAGCCCAGCCCGATGGCGCCGCTCAGCAGGCCCTGGTACCTGCCGCGCTCGCGCAGGCTGACCAGGTCGCTGACGGTGATCTGCACCAGCGAGCTGATGCCGCCGCCGCCGACGCCCGCGAGCGCCCGGCACGCGTACAGCCACGGCGCGCTGCGCGCGGACCCGCACAGGACGTCGCCGACGATGAGGCAGGCGATGCTGGCGAGGAGGACGGGCTTGCGGCCTAGGATGTCGGAGATGCGGCCGTAGAGGGGTTGGAAGCTGGGCTTGGTGTGAGCGTGGGGGCGTTGAGGTGGTGGGGAGGGGGTTTTTCTTTTCTGCGGAAGGGGTGCTGAGAGGAGACAAAGAGAGAAGAGGGGTTGGGGCGTCGGCGTACGCGGTTTGGCCCATCAGGTAGGAGGCGCCAGCCCAGGTGATGCTGGTGCCGGCGTTGAGCGAGCGCGATATGGCTGGCAGGGCGTTGGCGGCGGCATTGATGTCGAGGGATGATATGAAGTAGATGGCGGCCAGGCAGGAGTACGCGGTCAGCAGTTTTGGGAGAGGGAGGCGCGAGGTCTGGTCGTGGATTTCCTCCGGATTTCTATTTGAGGGTGTTTCTGTCTCTGCAGTAGTTGCTCGGTGGCTGATCTCGGAAGATGCGGACGCATTGTGGGGGGCTGTTGCGGTGGATTGGAGTTCGAGTACAGCTGGCTCTGCGTGGACTTCCGTGAGAGAGCTGCTACGGGCTAAGGCGAGCGTTGTTGTGGCCATTCTGTTGGTGTCCTAGTCAGTGAGTCATCAGAACGTTTAGTTGAGCATGAAGTCGGCGATTCCGTCGCGAGTGGTGGGTCGTATGGCAGTGAGGGGTAGAGTGCGTGATTCAACATCCTATTCGCTGAGCATGGCGTCATCGCGGACAAACCAAATGAAGACATGGTTTTGCTCATTGTCAAATTACGGAAAGCCGACAGTGACCAGCTCAACCTTTCCAAATTGTGTTTACTTCGCTGCGTCGCTTCAATGTACCCGTTTGTTACGCAGAGAAAGCGCGCCTGTTCATTGATCGTGAGAGAGGGGCAACAAGGTCCATTTCATGCCACGATGCCTAACAGACTAGGTAGTGTTGAGTCATTGCTCCCTGTTGTTGCCGAAGCTGTACGTCTGCCCGATCATACAGCTTGTTAATGGCAGGGAAGACGGTTTGGTTACATCTAAACTTAAGAGGCCAAAAGGACATTCAGGTTAGATAGAACAAGGGGACAGCTGCTACATCACGATTAGTAACGGGACATTATCTCTTCCCTTCTTAGCAACGTTATATTCTCCTGTGGTGCTGAATCATAACACCGATCGCCCGGCGATAAGGTGACGCAAGTGAGGAAAGCGGGAACATTTGAGAAGGGGGATCGTCAGAACAAGCGGGTGATCGACGTTGATGTCGACGGCCGTGTGGTGGCCGGTTCTCGGAACCGAAGAGTTGGAAAGCTGGCGGGACTCTCATTGAGAGATGAGGAACACGGTAGAAGTAGCATTCATAGAAGTCCAGACTGCCAGTGGTGTGGCTTCTTCCCGAACGCCTGGCGCGGCTATGGCGCGACACGGAATCCATGATTGGAGCTTGCCATCTCGGTAGTTGGCTGCGAGGCGTCGTGGCGTCTCGCATGCGGTGCAGTACGTCAACTCGCATAGGATGAATGAAAGACGGGTCCACAAATGAGGGGCTGAGGCCCGGAGGTGGTGACTGGCATTGGGCGGAGAAAGCAGTCGTCGCTGTCGGAGTCATGGTTTTCGGAGACGGCGTGTCTGAGAAATAGAACGCCGCTGACTGGCTACCGGGGCCGCGCGCTGCATGCGGCGGGCATCCCGGAAACCGGGGCAGCTCAATGCGCGTTCCATCCGCAGCGTCGCACGAGGTGAGCAGCGAGCGAGTGAGGGGCATGGCGGGGGCGTACAGACCGCCTTTCCCAGCAGTGACGTCGCTAAGGCAGGGGCAGCGGGTGACGCGAGCCAGTTTTGACGCGCGCTGTTTGGGCAGCGCCGCCGAAGCCGAACTCGGCGAGGGCTAGCGTCGATCCCCCACCGGCTCGTCCCTCAAAATCTCAGCGTGCCCGCCTACTCCGTTTGACTCCTACGCTGCTTTTTGGCACGCGTCGCCAATACCCCCCTCCCCAGCATTGACACGCGCGAGCGTCGTCGCTCTCTTCCGTTTTCCTCTCTTGCTGCTCCCGTCCACCTGGCACCCGTCATGTCGACCACCGTCGTCTGCGGTGCGCAATGGGGTGACGAGGGCAAGGGCAAGCTGGTCGACATCCTTTGCTCCGAGGCCTCGCTCTGCTGCCGCGCCCAGGGCGGCAACAATGCGGGCCACACCATCGTCGCCAACGGCATCACCTACGACTTCCACATCCTGCCCTCCGGCCTTGTCAACCCCAAGTGTGTGAACCTCGTCGGCGCCGGCTGCGTTGTCCACGTCCCCTCCTTCTTCAAGGAGCTCGAGGCCCTCAACGTGCACGGCCTCGACACCAGCGACCGCATCTTCATCAGCGACCGCGCCCACGTTGTCTTCGACCTGCACCAGCTGGTTGACGGGCTCGAGGAGGTCGAGCTGGGCTCTGGCTTCATCGGCACCACCAGGAAGGGCATCGGCCCAACCTACAGCACCAAGATGACCCGCAGCGGCATCCGCATCTGCGACATCTTCGACCACGACCAGCTCGCCACCGGCCTGCGTCGCATCGCCGAGGGCTACAAGAAGAGGTTCGGAGACCTGCTCAAGTACGACGTCGAGGATGAGATTGCGCGCTACAAGGTCAGAACAGACGTCCGCGGTGACGCGGCATGTTTTTAACTCTTCGCAGGACTATGCCGAGAAGCTCAGGCCCTTCGTCATCGACCAGGTGCCGCTACTCAAGTCGGCCAAGGCCCAGAATGCCAACATTCTCGTCGAGGGTGCCAACGCCCTCATGCTCGACATCGACGCCGGCAGCTACCCCTTCGTCACCTCGTCCAACACGGGTCTCGGTAAGCGGTCTAACATGGAATGAGTTTTGGAATATGGGGCAGCAAGCGGAAACGCGAGGGCCCATGGTCACTAATCATAGTCTCAGGCGGTGTTCTCACCGGTCTTCCCCTGGGCTGGCGCGCGATTAAGGAAGTGATTGGTGTGGTCAAGGCCTACACCACGCGTGTCGGCAGCGGCCCCTTCCCCACGGAGCAGCTGAACGAGGTCGGCGAGAAGCTGCAGGTCGTCGGGCGCGAGTTTGGCGTCACGACGGGGCGCAAGCGCCGCTGCGGCTGGCTCGACCTGGTCGTGGTCCGCTACTCGCACGACGTCAACGACTACACGGCCATGAACCTGACCAAGCTCGACATCCTCGACGACTTCGACACGATCAAGGTGGCGACGGCGTACCGCTACAAGGGCGAGGAGCTGCAGAGCTTCCCGGCCAACCTCGACATCCTCGGCAAGGTGGAGGTGACGTACAAGGAGCTGCCCGGCTGGAAGACCAGCACCACTGGCGCCAAGACGTTCGACCAGCTGCCTGAGAACGCGCGCAAGTACATCATCTTCATCGAGGAGTTCACCGGGCTCAAGGTCAAGTACATCGGCACCGGGCCCGGCCGCGAGAGCATGATCATCAGGTAAGGATCAGGTAAGGTCCGGCTGTGTGTAGATGAAATGCAGGCGAAATCCTGTACTTTTGTTCCTATGTACATTTCTGGGCGGCTCTTTTTTTGACCGCCGGGCCTCTTGCGTCGACTTTTGCTTGCCGTGACAGAGGCTTTGCGAAAAACAAAAAGAACGGGCTAGAATAGAAATTAGAAGCTTGATCCTGAAAATCTCCCTGATGGCCTTGTGTGAAGGATTGTCTTCTTTTGTCCCAGCCAGCCAATCGTGGGGTGGGAAGAAACAATATCAGTGGCGGGGGAACAATACTAAGGTGGAGAACACAATACTACCGCGGCAACTTCGTATTGTGCGCCTGAAGAAAGGACCTTTTCCTTCAAGCGCACAGGACGTAACGGGAAGAACAAGGGTAAATTTAGTAGATGGCGAGTAGTGTATAAAAGTTGTCTATATCTCGCGAAGAGAGGAAGCACCAACTACTACTACACTCACTATTACCACGCTTACCAAAACCACAAACACCCGTTCTTCAGTAAGTCGACTCTATATACCATAAGCACGACTCCTTACTAACTTGAACACGATAGACAAACCACTCAACCAATCAAAATGGGTAGAGGTAGACTTCCTGGTGCCAGCGGAGATGGAATTGCCAAGCCTGGCATCGGCTGCATTGTCATGTAAAGGCAGCAACCCGCTGGATATCGTCTCCTACTAGCCCGCGCCGCGATGAAGATGAAGATGGTAAGAGCCAAGTACCAGTAGCCTCGCTCTCCATCTTCGTCTCTTCAACTTCAGTCTCTTTTCGACGGCGTGGCATGGGAGGAAAATCCGACGGAGAAAAAAAAAGGTTCGTTTCTTTATCATCCATGTGGAATAGTCCAAGTTCCCTGTTTTTCACCACCCCATCATCTTCGCGTGCGGCGAAATTCTCGCTCAGCGTCGTTGGCCCGTGTGCTTTCATCTGTACCGTAGGCAATTATTAGAGATTACACTTCTCTCATCTTCCCTGATCTGTCCATTATCTGCAGCTCTTCAGCGCCATTGCCCCGGCTCGCTTTCGGCGGAATCTCGGGCTTTTCGATGACCCATCCCGCTTTACTAACCTTAGCTGGACCTCATGCTTCCTCTTTTTCCACGACAACGAATGCTAGAGAAACGGTCGAGTCAAATGATGTCGGGTCTTTCGCCGCACCGGAGTGGAGAATAAAGAATCCAGAATCTCTGCTTACTCACGAACTCAGAGTACGTGTAACCAACAGTGTCCGTCGGAATGTCGTGCGAGCTCGTTGTGATCAAATCTATGGTCGGTTGTTTGCGCAGAGCTGGGCGTATTAAACGATCAATGTTATGGCAGCATGCTTGAAGGCGACAATCATGTAGAGGGTGAGGGAGGATATAAGATCGCAAGGCTGAAGTGAGCCCCGCACATTTTAGTCAGGCCGCCGCACGTGACAAATCAGGAAGGTGGCCCAATGGGAAAGTTCGGGGTGCTGACGAAGCTGAGCGATACCAGGATCATTATCAGCTACAAGCACCTTGTTGCAAGTGGGGGCCCAGCTGATGATGTTGTATAACATTGGACATGCCACGCCCTGCGCCAAGCCGCACAGCCGTAGTCCATCATATCCTCGCGGCAACAGTGAGAAGAACAAGACTTAAACATCCCAGCCACGAGCTCGTGACCCACGCAACAATCAGTTCGTTGTTGCACACCAAAAAAAAAGAAAAGAAAAAAAAAAGCCATCGCAATGGCGCAACGTACCTCATCCTCACCGGCGACATCACACGACTCTTCACCTCAACCAAACGACCAAGGCACCACCACCGGCACGCACCCCAACGACAGACGCGCCATCCTACTCAAACGCCTCTTCAGCCTTCTCCCCCAACCAAACGTCCCATCCGCCCCAACCGCCACCGCCTCGATCGGCGCCCTCACCTTCGACGAGACGTTCCACCCGACCTCCATCTCTTCCATGAGCCACGCGGCCGAGGGGCCTCCTCACGAGCTGCGCCGTCGCCGCAACCACCTCCGATCCATCATGCCGTCCACCATGCTCATGTTCCGGTTCGAAGCGCGCGAGTTGATCCTGAAGCGGGAATACGTGCTGCTGTGGACGCCGCTGGTCCTCTTGGACTGGTCGATCGTGGCGCTGCTCGTCGGCGTCGCGCTGTGGTGCGTGGAGAAGAACAGCGGGTGGCGGGCTGCTGGCGTTTTCTTCGTGGGTCGCCGTTCGGATGGCGGTGATGACACTGCTATGGGTGTCTCTGGTGACCTGATCAAGGTTCTCCGTCTGCTGCACTAGATGCCATGAGAAAG